>RJWJ010018089.1:0-32077 GCA_004363605.1 Indri indri
GACCCGAACTCCAGCAGTTTGCTTTTGTGAATTCATCATAATAGATAATTTGATGAACACATGCAAATGTATCACAATAATCCTGTAAGGTAAAAAAATTGTCTATATTTTCTAAATGGAAAAAAAGAAAGATTATGTAACACATTCAAGGTTACATAACTAGGTGCCAGATATGGTTGGAATTCAAATTCAAGTTTTTCAAACCTAAAGCATACACTTTCCCCACTCTACAGCCATACAAACCTATAAAAGCTGTATTTAAATTCAAGGAGAGACTGAGAAACGCAAAGGATTCCTTTAAGAATTGGAAGATGTTAGAGTTCTGTGAGCCCTCCTTTTTTAACAATACTAGCAGCATGGTCCACTTCATACACCCTGATGTCCTCGAGGAAATGATGACATTTTCTGGGCATCCCTCTATAAGCATGTGCTATGTCGTAATTGTAAAAGCAGTTATCGAAAAGCAAACAAAAAGGCAGAAGGAAAGGCAAAGAAAGAAAAAAGGAAAAATTATACTGTCGTGAAACTGAGAACGATCTCTATAATGCAAATTATTAAATTAGAGTACATAACAGTATTTGATTTAGCCTTTCACTAGAACATTTTATTCATTCGTTTTTTGATTATTTTGCACGCTAGGTGTTATCACATATAACCCCTTTAACAATTTCAACAAAGAAAGAAAGAGGAACAGTAAGAAAAGGCAAGAAAGAGAAAGATGAAAAAGCAAGACAATATATAATTTGCCCTGCATTATGATACTTTGAGTTAGAAAAACAAAGACAATCCAAATGTGATTTCAAATAGATGGCTTGAGAAAACTTACAGTGTGTTTCACCCATGGCTTTGCAAAAGTATATTTAGCAGCCTCTGTTAGACAACCACAGAAAGACACTGGCATGCCAGGTAGCTGTAACTGGCCTGTGCTTAAAAGCAACAGTAAATGGTAAACAAATGAGAAACAAGAAGCACTGCTGAGTGACCTTGGAGAGGATTGCCTTCAGCGTCAGGCTAGGGACATTCGCGTCATTATCAGGGACTGGGAGCACCTGGCTGTTGGAATAATCAGATTTTGGAGGATACTTTCACAGGGGGTAACTCCTGGGTGCCAATTTCTCCCGCACTCATTATGATACCAGGTGCTTTTGATTATGTGAAAACAAGTAAGATCTACCTGGAGGCATATCGGGACCCCAGCTGGAGGTATTAAAATTCTTGACAAAGTGTAGCAGTGTGTTAAGAGCTTTGCCACTTAGGAGCCTCCTAACGGGTGAGAATACACAACTACCCCTTCCCCTCCATTTCATAGGAAACATTAAATCATTAAATGACACTGCTCTTATCAGTTTGACTGCAAAGTCATCAATCTTATGTTTGAAATGGGGTGTGGGGGGACATATTTTCTTAGTTTCTGAGATGTCAAGTGAATTTCACAGAACCCTGAAAGAAAAAGTTCACGTTTTTCTCTTTTAAAATTTAAGATGTTATGAGAAGGATGCCTGATTGACTGGCATTGTTCAATGACTGTTACAATTATAGGAACTCTGCTATGTGTCATGGTCTTGAATCAATCAAAGTAATCAAGAAATTTTTTTAAAAGTCTTCACTGCAGTAAAAGTCAAAAAGTAAGCCTCCATAACAGCATGGACAAAAGTATAAGTCATACAAATGGTACACGATCAGATTGATAAGGTCCCATACTAATTTAACTGTAGCCAAATCTAAAGGCCCTGATGCTAATACTACCATAAATGTAATAAGAGAATCTATAAGAGATCCTTTTGTTGAGCAATTATGCTAAATTATTTGCATGATTAAGCATCTACCTTAGCATCATTTGCTTAAATGATGAAATCAAGGCTCAGAGAGATTAAGTAATTTTCCTATAATCACACAGTTAGTAAAAGGCAAGTCTGACAATAGAACCAACATTTATCTGGCAGATTCCAGACTGGTTTCTTACACATTAGTTTATTATTTATATAACTTTTTGTGAAAACACAACTATATTTCCCCAAAACACAATATTAAATCTGTTATCTCTAATTTCCTTGGTCACGGGGAATATTACCATTGCTTTACATCATGACATACTTTCCTTACGACATATATAATGTTTTATTTTCAGTAACCAAAGTTTGAGAATTCTTATGGCATGCCTTAATTATCTGCCTTGTCATTTGGCTCAAATGGGATTTGGAATTTCAATTCAGAAGTTGAAGGAGCACTTAGAAACTGTATCTGAGAATTTTCTAATGTGCACACTAGTTACATTTTTCAAAGTGAATATAGTTATCCCAGTTGCAGATGAAACAGACTAGATATTCCTGATTCCAATATTTCCCTATAACCACTCTATACTTAAAAGCAAGAGTAGGAGCTAGAGATTACATGTTGGTTTTTAGTAACTGATTCAAATTGTAATTTAGTAGCTGGAAAAGGGGAGGAAAAGGGTTTTCAGCAACAGATTTTTAAATCCCAAACTACTGCTTTACATCTTTCAGGTAATTTGGGAGTGAGGCTGTAGATATATTAAATGTTCACCATCTTACAAGCGATTCGTATATGCTAAACCACTAGGGAAACTCAATAATTGCTGAACGAAATGAGAAGTATGTTTCCAATTTAGAAGAACAGAAAAACTACAGTAGAGAAGTAGTGTAAAATAATATAAGAAACCTTCACAGGGCTATATACCAGCATCAAAAAAGAACCAAGCTCAGCTCCCCTTGGCCATATATCGCTGCAGTCGGCAGACATTGCTGGGAATTCCGGGTTCTGATGGAGAATGCGATGAGGCCGCGTTGCTGAGTGATTGCCTCTCTGCACAGACACTTGCAGACTGCTATTCAGGGCCAGATGTCAAAAAGGGGCTGATTAGGGAAGAAATCCATTGTTTGTTTTACTGTAACTTCAGCTTCCCGTTAGTAAAAAGGAAAATATTCTCTTTTCTATGATAGCTGTGGGAGGATTTCGAAAAGGAAATGAGGTTATAACATAAATATCATCATTTTCTTTAAAGTAAGGCAGCAATTGTCAAGGAAGAGAAGTCAGCCAGAAATATCATAAACCTAATTAAAATTATGTCAGGAGCTAAACTAATTAGGA
Source organism: Indri indri (assembly GCA_004363605.1). NCBI lineage: Eukaryota > Metazoa > Chordata > Mammalia > Primates > Indriidae > Indri > Indri indri. The sequence goes on from RJWJ010018089.1 coordinate 3,109, forward strand.
CACTAGTGCACAGAGATATGTCATTGTGTCATTCTGGAAAAAAAAAAAAAGAAAGAAGAAAGCATGGAAAGTTTCAGAAAAAGTCAAATGAAATAGAGAATTTTATACAATAGCAGGAAAGCAAATTAATTATTGCTTCACTCAACACTGACAGAGAGCATAATAGAAATAAGATCCTCTAGTGAATGTTCAAAGATAAAAAAAAAATCAACTTGTTTTTCAGCTAGCAATTCCTTGCCTCATCCTCTGCAGAAATGACTCCTTCCCCTTCTGAGCACCTAAAGAAAGTCACTGAAAATCTTAAGAATACAGAAGAGGGGAAAGTCCCACCAAAGCCAGTGAAATCTGAGGGTGAGTATACCTTTAAAGATCTGAGTCCTTAAAATTATGAGATTCATTTGCATGAGGTGCCGACAAGCTTCACAGTGAGGGGAGAGAACACAAGAAACATTACAGCCCTTCAATTTCTGAAATCCATTTTTGTACACGAGCTACTGGTCATGTCTTTGCAAATTTCTTGAGCTGCATCCCCATAAAACAACAAAATTGGGCACTGTCAGCAGAAAAGCAGCATTTTGAATACATCAGTCAGAAAACAAGCACATTTGAAAAACAGACTTAAGAAAAGGTCAAACGGGAGGTTCTGGAAACACACTCAAAGCTCTCACGTGAATGCCTGTATCTATCTATTCAGAAACTGATACACTGCTGACTACTACAAACTTGGATTTCACATGATTTCTGCTCATTTCATCTCTCGTAGCAAAATTTAATTAAATATTTTTACGTTTGGCTTTTTGATATGCTTTCGAAACTTTCAGAATAATTCCCTTAAGCCTTGAGTACTCCTGAAAAAAATATATTTATGAGTACAAAGAACTCTGCTAGAAGTCACTATGGTTAATTATAGTACAACAATCTTTGTGATTGGTATCGTGTATAAAGTTAATTGTCTCATTAACCTTAGCCATTGTAATCCAGTCCCATTATAAATGAGAATCAAAAAAAAAAAGGGCTAGAATATTTTTTTAAAGTAATGACATCAAAATAGTGTATATTCCTACACTATGATCTTTCAGATTTAAATGCATGTCTCTTCAGGTTAATAACTAATAAATGCTGTAATGTCAAGATGATAGATTGATGGAGAAACTGGCCTTCCTGTGTTAATGGCATCTTAGGACATCTTAGTACATCTCAGATTCACTGTCTTTATTTCTCTTCACCATTTCGACCTCTGGGCAAAAGAAAATTAAATCATTATTTGAAATGGAAGAAACAAGTCCCTTCAATATGAGATAGGTCTCTTGAGGGAGATAATGTAGAATTTTTGGAAACTTTTGGTAGCCTCTGTGTCCACAGGACTAGGCCAAGGAAGAATTCAAAGCATTCTGACTTGGTGGCTGAAATGTGATAAAGTGCTGTGGTCACAGGCTGTGACCAGTGTTCAGGAGGTAGCATTATATGTGAGCAAGGGTTCATTCATTGTTCTGCCACAAGCTGAAAGTATGACACCTAAGGGTTTGAAGATGATTGAAGAACCCAAATGATTAACCAGGTGTCAAAGTCACCTGGAAGAAGTAGACGATGGCCGAATCAGTTTGACTCAGCTCTTGCTAACTAAAAGTCTTCCTGTATTCCTGTCTCGATGGTGCTTTGTTGACCCAGACAGTCTGTGTTAAAATAAAATAATGTTAAAATGATAAGATCTTACCGGTATAAGTAAGCATCAATTGAGTATTTACTTATACTTGGTAAGTACTTCATTTCATTTTATATTCCCATTTATTCTTCAGTGTTCCCTATTAGGTAATGAATTTACCCCATTTTACAAAAGACATTGAGACTGAAGAGCCCAGTCTGGCTTGGTCTCTTCTCATTGTAAGAAAATGTTCCAGCTGTTAGTATCACTCTGATGCTTGGAAAGAGAAAAGGGACTTTAACATAACACTCCTGTGAAAACTTTTTAGCTTTGGAAATTGGCGATGTGTGGCTTGGCACACAATTAGTATACACTGGTCTCTGCCTAATAAAATGGGTACACAGTTGCCTTAGGGAAGGACCTGTGTACTAGAATGTTTAAGATGTAACACAGAAACGGAAATCCAGAGGGATTCCTTACGTATGTAGAGACAGAATAGAGAGTTGGATGTAGTTTGCTTAGGTTTTTGGTTTACTTTGATTTAATGGGGTGGATCTTAGATTATATGCTTTTTTTTAAGGAGACTAGTATGAGAAAACTCAGTGTAAGAAGCATTTATTAATCCTCTTAATTTGATATTGTTTTAAAGGGAATTTTGCATCCTTTACACAACTATACCAAAAACTTTTTGAAAGCCTTAATGAAAAGCCACAATAAGCTCATAGTTAAAACAGAATTTTTTTTCTGTGCCATTTGTGAATAACCAAATTCTCTACTGTTTTCCTGGAGAAGTAAAAACATAAATATAAATAATCTAGGCTGGTTAAGGCATTTTTAGAGAAAAGACGGAAAGCCCAACTAACAGAATAAAGACTCCAGGGAACAGGGGGGGATTCTAAAAGTCTGTTGAGTTTTTCTTCTCCTTAGAAAGATACCGAACCTTCTAGAATCTTCTAGAATAAAGGTACTTGGTGAACAAGGGCCCAGTCTCTGTGGAGATTGATTTTAACATATGGCAATGACTTTGAATTGTGAAAGAAGTGCTTGGGAGAACTCTGATTTTGTTTCCTTGCTGTCTTCTGATACTCTCTTTTGTTTCTTGTCTGAGGTCTGGGCCACCCTTAATACCTGTCCTCACTTTCTCTCACTCTTATTACTCTGTCTCTTTTTATATGTGCTAATTTTCTTTTATTCCTATTTTTAACTATTAGATTACGAAATTCACCACATAACTTCGTTGAGCTTGTGAGTGCCGAACACTTAAGAGGATTCGGTCTAGAAAATAAACCTGTAAAAAATAATGAGTTGCCAAAGGGCTAGCGCTGGGCTCATAGGATATGCTATCTGAGGGTGCCCCAGAATTCCTCATTGTTTTCAGGGACTACAACCACAGCTTTTAGACATCAGATATTTTTCAGGAATCCAGTGTCTGTTCTTTGTAACCTTGGGCTTTTTGGTTGATTATTCTTTGGAACTAATCCTTTAAAATTTCAGCTGAATAAAAAGCAATCTTAGAATGCCATGGTTTCATTTCTTACTAATTTCTTAGTTTATTCTGCTTACTTTTTCTGCCTTTTTCCTCTCTGTCAGAGATTTTTGATTGTAAGCTAAAGAAACCTATTGAAAGTGGCTTCCAGTGAAAGGGTAATAACGGAGGATGCAAAGATTCAATTCTTTAGACATGCTTAGCAAACAAACAGAAAGAAAAACACACCTCCTGGAGGCCGAAACTTGAATATAAAATTCAACAACTAAAGCACTTTCCGGGTACTCATTTATAAAGACTATACGGTCTAATTTTTCTTTCTGTGTGTGTGGGAGTATGAGCTCATTTTCTACGTGTGTTAGGTCTGCTCATAGAATAAAAATTTAATCTGTTTGCGAATAGTTTCTTCTCCAGCACTACCTATCTCTGGGTTCCCGTGGCTCCAGTAACCCCATCCCAATAGATATTTCAGCTCAAAAATAATTCGGCCTAAATGCAGACCCCAGTTCTCTTATTTTCATTTTCAAGTGAACATTAATTAACTCCTTAGTAAGAGGTGCACAGGTGCTCATCTCTGAGCCAACCAGTGCTTGCCTGTTGGTTAAGTTGTAAAAACATTATAACTCAGGCCTACCATTTTAGCAATTGCTGTGGGCATGGTCACATATCAATTTTATGTCAACAGCATATTCTTACATTACATTCATACAGTCATGCAATCAATAAGGATCTAGTCAAAATTCTAAAGACTCTATAGAATCCTCTAGAGATTTAAAATGATTCATCGTACAGTTATTTAAATAGATCTCTCCTTATTAACTGAAAATCATCCCAAATAATCTGTATGAATAGATGAAAGTACAAAACATCTTTTAAAAAATATGAATGGGAAAACGAGTTTATTCTATCAAAGTAGATTATAAGCATATGATGTATAATTAAAATTGGCAGTGATATTCAAGTGAGTTAGCTTATTAATATTATTTTCATCAAAAATATCAAGAATATAATTAAATGAAAATTAAATATTAATGTTGTTCAAATTACCAAATGGGTATCAAGTGAGTCTAGGAAATGGATTTAATAGAGATTACATCAATAATTATTAATTGCACATAACTTAATTCATGTACAACATAGGTATATGTTTGGTTACATATGGCTTTTAGTCTTTTATTGTTTGATGAAAGCATACACAGAAAAACATCCATTGTGGTAAATTTTATAGACTATATTTGATAGTTCATATATACTTGAATTTAGTCATTTAGTAGATTTCAAAGCATGTTGACTTTAATTTGGAAAATATCATGAGTACAGTGATTAAAGATCTATAAAACTTCTGCAATATTTAGTCAGAAATAGTTAACAATAAATATACAATTCTCTTGCATAAGTAATTAAATACACATATACACAGATACACACACAGTTACTTCTAAGCATGCTAAAAATTCTCTATTGCATTAAATGAGATGGAACAGAAAATGTGATATTTTACACCAGAACTCTATTAAAAATTCTTAATCACAAATTTATTTGAAGCCTATCCTCCTAAGTAATCAACATAATAATTATTTCAGAAATCCAGCTTTTTGGAGTAATTATCTTTAGAAAGACTGACACTTAAAATAAATGGATAGTATCAGCTATATAAATGCTTATAGTATATTATTACACTTTAAAATTTTATTCATCACAGTTTTGTACAACCAAGTTGCTTATAATTTGCTGTAATTGCTCCTCAAATAGAGCATTAAGTTTTATGGCTTCATATTTTCCTTGACTAAAAGGCTTTATTACCATAACAATGCATAGAAAATGGAAATATTGATACCCATAACCTCTAAGTAATGTTTGCTTATTACTTAATGTGGGGATATGTAGCTTAATTCCAAGTGAATCAGAAAGTGCCAACGCAGTTTTTCTTTTCCTCTCCTAACGTATTATTTCTGTCTTAATCTTAGGACTCTTAAAGAATAGAAACATTCTATTTTATAATGCATTTTTGTGTTTAACAAGGCAGGTGTCTCTGTGAATGTCTAAAACAAGAAAAACAATGTTCTAATTTAAACCTTGGTTTCTTGTTTTTCCACAGACTGATGCCCTTTTGTGGGAGCATAGAAATTTATAGCCAAGCCCAGATCTATTAGGATCAAGACGTAAAAGAAAAAAAAATGATTTTTAGTGCAGAGGGAAATAACCTTTTACAATATTAATAAAGGCTCTCTATACTTACTATATATCTTTGACCTATAATGTCAGAAATATAGATTACACCCTTAAATCATGCACTTCTAGCTTCATACCAAATTTGCACCATTCAGCTTTATCACAAATGTGTCCAGATTTTTACAACATCTGGCACATTTATAGCAATTAGTTCTGGGCAGGCTGTAGTGCCGCCAGTCTCAACAGCACAGTCCAAGTACAAACACAAATTATGATTAGTAATGATTTATTCAATGATGAAGTAATTCATCTTAGTCTGTTAAAGCCCAAAACTATAAGAGTTGACAGTTGTGATTTGTGTTATATTTCCCTGTGATTACATCAAGTTCTTTCTAAATGTTAGATCAAATAGATACGAAAAATGGAAAGCAGTTGAAATAAATACTATGTCATAGTAACATTCTTAAAAATGCATTTCTTTATGTCCTTGGGAGAAAATGATGAAACCGTGTCAATTACACCAATCCTTTTCAAAACAGAAGAGTAAAGTACAGTGTTCGGAACACTCTGAGAGATCTTGTAAATTTTAATTAATTCAGTTTTATCACCAATTGGCTAAAAGCCTTCTGTCATTTGTAAAGAGTGTCATATGTGACAATCTCATAAAAGATTTGATTTATGATTAACAGTGGCGATTTTTTGTAAGAGCTAAACCATGATGCATGGTTTTTCTCTACCTCATATATGTTGGAATTTCTTTCTCCTCCCTTTAGTCTACCTGCATTCTATTTATGCTTCAAGTTCTGTAAAATGCTTTCCTTAGTAACTTGGACAATTTTTGCCCTGATTACAGAGTGTGAGATTGATTGCATTTATTTTGGTCTAACTATTGCTATTTCACCCACCGATGATACTACAACATTACTAAGTGTCCATATCTTATGTAAGATGTGTTCCTCACAGTGTTGAGTACAGTGCATCATAGGTGCTTTTAAAAAATTATTGATCCTCTGTACTCAAAAGGACGTGGATGCTATGGTTCATGCGGGCACATCTTCAGAAGATTAAGTCTCCGCTGGTGACACAACAGTAATAAAACATGCAGCACAGTGTCAGCCTTAAGAAACTATGCAGATCTACAACTGCCCAGCAAAGATCTGTGCTTCCCTCCCATTCTGAATCTGGGCAGAAAGCTAAGACTAGTCATCACCAATGCAAGGAGATGCACTTTCTCAAATCGGGGATTACCTGTTGAAAGAGAACCATTCAGGAATACTCACTTTGACTTTATTTGAGTGAGAAATCATCTTTGATTGTGTTAAGCTATTGAAATTCAAGAGTTTCTCTGTTTGGGTAACAATTAGGAAGGAAAAAAAAATAGGGGCCATCATTCTTATTTGCATCTTTAAATTTGATTGATTTTATTATTTTTATAGTCCAAAAAAGCTTATATTATTTCTATATTCAGAAAAACAAAAACACAGACTTTTGGACAAGGGAAGAACTACTAATAGACTAATCTAATTTCTTACAGATCTGATCTTTCATTTATTTGTCCAGAAATCATTACTTCTACTTAATCTGTAAAAAAATATTGTAACAGAATCTGGAGTGGTATAAAAAGTAATTAAGACATAATTTATCCCTGCCTCCAAGAAGCACATACTCTCCTGCAAAATTAAAGGATTTTGCATTTTGAGGGCAGATATCTGTGGGGTTAGTTTTCTAACCTTACCACTTAATAACTTCGTAACTTTAGCTAGTGTTTCCTTTTTGTCTTAATTTCCTCATCTTTAAAATGATTAACAGGGGATAGTAAGAGTCACTACCTCAAAAGTCAAAGTCATAACTGTTTATGTGTTTATATAATGTGTTTAAAATATTTAGAATAGTACTGAGTATATAGGATACAGTATGGCTTGGGGAGTTCTGTGCCAATTTATTTTTTTCTAGATAAAAAAATAAGTTCTATTGAAATGGAATAATATGATAAATACTAATCGTTACTACACAGAAGTGTTACTACACAGAAGTGTTTCCTACACAAAGGAAAATTCCCTTCTTTATTTGCCCCTTATGTCAGATAATACCATCAGCCATTTCCAGATACCAAAAACATGGGTGTCATTCTCTTTTATTTTCTTCCATTTTGTTAATCTAATCTGATAATGGTTCTCTAATGTGCTACATACATACAGCCCCAATCCAGCATGCCTTAATTGAAAGACTTATTAACTCTCACCAATATTATTATGACTTTATTCTCCATTTAGACTTATCACAAACCTATCCCCTATAGTCACTTCTGAGGAATATTGGTAAATTAAAAATGTGGTTACAGAAATCTCTTGCTAACAATAAAATGTTCACAAGATCTGTCCCCCATCAGACTGTTAGCTCCTACATTTTAGGCCCTGTTTCTTTTGACAAACTGCATTGCTTTCTAATGTAACAGCTTCTACTACTTACTTCGTTTTGTCCTCAAGTTGTCTTAAGCTATTTCTAGAGTTCTTGTTTTCTGATTCTTTCCTTATTTCTGGCCTGTGGTAAAGTCCACATCTCAAGCTTTACTTCTTAGACTCTCTCAACCCTCGGTGGCTATAATCTCCCCATCATTACCTGTTATTCACTGATGCTCTCTCTAGACTTTGATATGATTGTGTATGACTTGGGCAGACACACCACACTTCAGTCACCTGGCCCTGTGATTAAGTAATAACCTCTGACTTCTATATTGAAAATGCCAGGTGAAGTTTTAAAAGTTAACAGTAGCCCATTACAATTACAGAAGTTACCAGTACTAGGAATTGGGGGATGTTCGAGGCAATACTGCTAAATTGAAACCGGAGCAATGGAAATTGGAATCATCGAATTGAAGTTTCCTACTGATGTTGGGAAAGCTCATGATCACAAACCAGTTTAAAAGAAAATCAGATTTATATTCAAGAGGTAGACTTGAAAGAGGGCACTTGTGGCCAGGTTCAAGGTTATAGTTAGGAGACACTCAAAATTCCCTATGTTAATTTAGTATAGAAGAGTCAGAGATTCTATAATACAGGAAGAAATGGAAAGATGGGTTACTCTCTCCTCCATGGCCTTTCACAGGTGCCTGTGAGTGATTACCGAGCACTGAAGACAGAATTCTTATTCAGGGGGCTAAGTAGGCTAGGAACCAGAAAGTCCAGTAAGTAAACTATAGCTGCAAGAAAAGAGCAGTCAATAGGAACCACAAATATCTCTAAAGGAGCATTCTTTTCTCCAGGAATATTCCAAAGGGATAGATACATAGGTACATATAAATAACTTGCTCTTCCATATTTTAGCAGATCACCACCATCTATAGCGTCTCGATACTAACTCCAGTCACTTGCTACATATGTTTGGCTCACAGATCCATTGACAACGAGGAAAAGGAAGATGTGTTTTCATGACAATGAGGCAGCCTGGCATGTTTCTGCCATGTGAAGAGTCATTCTCCCTTTAGGTGAAGTTCCCTAGAGATTATTTATTTCCCAGAAAAGAAATCCTATCTATGTCTTCAAATAATCAGTTGAAAGAAGGGCGCAATGGTTCAAACATATTCTTTCCTTTTGTGGTTGTTCACAGTTCTCAATCCCAGTTGGGAAAAAAATAAAAAAATAAAAAAAAAACCCTTTCTTCCTGGTTTCGTACAGCACTGGATATACTGTCAATAAGTCATAAAAATTTCTGCAACTTCCTTCCCTTTCTATTCTTCTGCCATGCATTACATGTCAACATAGTCAGTGAATGAGACAAGTTAGACACATTACATCAGGAGACTAAACTCTCTAGGGTTGATGGTATCCTTAGGGCAAGACGCTCGATATTCTGACAGGTGCCTTTCTTAAATTAGACTCTTCCTGTGTGTCACATTCTCTGTAGCCACTCAGGAGCAGAGGCAGTGGAATTAGATTGATTTGGGGGCTGCTATCAATGTAAATAACAATTAACTCTTACGTCAGCTTTTAGCAGCCAAGCACAATTGCACAATGTCTGCATTTCAAGCAAGAATAAAGGCATCCTCCTTTGGGCTCAAAGATGTAAGAGAGCCATATGCCAGAATCAGAAGGATATTTTTATAACTTCACTGAAATCCTCCACCATTATATGAGGCAGACATTTAATTCTTATCACCGGTCTATTTATGACAGCGAGTTCTTTTTATCATCCAAAGGACTCAGCCTGGTTTGAAAGGCACTCCCTGACCTAAAACTATCTTTGTAGCATCACCTCCAACTAAGGATCTCTAGGGGAGAAAAAGTAGTATCTTCTTGCCCATTGCAAGGTGTGTTTGTGGCTGACACCCCTATAATAGAAGACAGATTAACAAGAAAAAAAGCATAACAAATATTTAATATATTTAACTGAGGTTGCACATGACAAGGGAGACATCAGAAATGAAGACCCAAAGACCAAGCAAAACTGTATATTTTAATGGATAGTCAAGGAGAAGCATGATTAGACCAAAAGGGAGTCTGACCTAATGGTAATAAAATAAGGGGGATTTAGTGAGGCCTGTTTGTTCAGATTGTTCTTGGCCTCAGGGTACAGGAAAGGGCCCTTCTGGAATGAGGTTCTTGTGATCTACTTTCAGGGGAAGTGGGTCAAAGAATTAATTTATCGGCATGCTTCAGGGCATAAGATAGGAGGTCAGAATGACCTTCTTCCTTCTTAGGTTTTCTCAATGCCAAGGTGCCATATTTGGGGGTATCATATTCTGAGTCCTAAAAGCTTCCAGCTACCATATATTCCAGAAAAATGAATTATCATTTTCTGATATTGCTGCCCAATTTTGACTTATAAATTTTTCTTTGTACTTTTATTTTGGAATGCCCTGGTCTTTACTTCATAACTAACTACTCTGTTGTTTGATTTAGATTCAACCACAAGTGAAAAATGAATAAATAAATAATCTAAACAAGATTAAAGTGCATTTCTTTCACATGTGAAAAACATCCAAGGAAAGAAAGCAAGACAGAGAGGGGAAAAAAAAGAAAGAAGAAAGAAGGTGAAAAGCCTAGGACTGGTAAGAGGTGTCCATGGATATCAAAGACCTAGGTTTCTTCCTACTTGTGGTCATGCTACTGTCAATATATGTTAAATGCCATCTTGTCCTATGGTTCAATATGGTTGCTCAAGCTCCAGCCACCAGAGAAAGAAGAAAAGAATGTACACTCACTTCTAAGGCACTTTCCAGAACATAGGCACACTATTTACATTCCATTTTATCACAACTTACTTACATTAGCACATATAAGGTATAATAAAAAATATGATCCTCTTTTGCATGGCTGTGTAACCAGCGAGCCTGCCATTACATTATTGAGAAACTAGCAAAGAATGAAACTTTGAGAACAACTATTAATAGTTAAAAACCCTGTTTCAACCAGTTGGTGAACTTTTGCCAGCTTTTCCTGGCCCCTGGAGAAAAGAAGATTAATCCCTACCCATGTTCAAATAGAAATTTGTTAAAGCATTATTTTAGTATGATGTAACTAATTTTTAGTTAAATCTCAATGACAAAAAGAGAACGAGGGCCAGGCACGGTGGCTCAAGCCTATAATCCTACCACTCTTGGAGGCCGAGGCAGGAGGACTGCTTGAGGTCAGGAGTTCTAGACCAGCCTGAGCAAGAGTGAGACCCCATCTGTACTAAAAATAGTAAAAATTAGCCCCATGTGGTGATAGGGGCCTATTGTCTCAGCTACTCTGGAGGCTGAGGCAGGAGGATTGCTCGAACCCAGGAGTTTGAGGTTGCTGTGAGCTATGATGATGCCACTGCAGTCTACCCAGGGTGACAGAGTGAGACTCTGTCTCAAAAAACAAAGCAAAACAAAAAAAACAAGCTTGAACTATGAAGGAGAAGAGTGGAGAAGCAGTATGGCGTTGCCCACCTCAGATCGGGCCTGTGGTGACAGGGCTCAATCCCTGACCCCCAACCCCAGGGGGGCTGGCAGCCTGATGCTTTGTATTCAAGAAGCTCCCAGTTCACTGGTGGCAGCAGCTTTGGGGCTCCTGAAGGTAGAGAAGCTCTTCAGCACCTCGGGAGTCTGCTGACTACCAGACATATGAGGGAAGGAGAAACAAAACTCCCACCGACCCTTTCTGCAGGGATCCAAACCTCTTTGAGGTTGATTTCTACTGAAACCTGTATCCTTCTTGTTCTGCTCTGCAACTTCTCCCTGTGGAATCTACAGTAGGGTCTGGCAGTTTTCTCTCAGAATTACTCCTGAGCTATGTTTTTATTCATCCAAAACTTTTCCTTCTTTCTGAGACAATCTGGTGACCAATGTCTCTAGTCAGCCATCTTGCCTCACCCTCCAAGGAGACGAAGATTTTGTCTGTATAATGTATGACCTTGCTCCAGGAAACATTCTCTCTCTCTCTCTCTCTCTCTCTCTCTCTCTCTCTCTCTCTCTCTCTCTCTCAATCTCTCTTTCTCTCTCTTGCTCTCCCCTCCCGCCCCCCATCTCTCTCTCTCACACACACACATAAACACACACACACAAACCACAAACACAAATATTCTGAAGTTGTTTCCACATCTGAAAAAAGTGAGTAGTAGTTTCTGGAATCCCTCTGGGTATTTTAGAGAGGTTAAAAATGAGGTAATATAAGAGAAATTGCTTTTTAAAAATGTAAGGTGTGTTAATTATTTTTGTTTCTTTTTTTCCTCAGAGACAGAGTCTTGCTCTGTCACCCCAGGTAAAGTGCAGTGGTGTCCTCGTAGCTCACTGAAATCTCAAACTCCTGAGCTCAAGTGATCCTCCTGTCTCAGCCTCCTGAATGGCTGGGACTACAGGTCGGCACCACCATGCCAGGTTAATTTTTCTATTTTTTGTAGAGACGGGGTCTCACTCTTACTGAGGTTGGCCTCAAATTCTTGAGCTCAAGGGATCCTCCCACCTCAGCCTCCCAGAGTGCTAGTATTAGAAGCATGAGCCACCACACCGAGCCTAATTATCTTTCTTAAATAATGAACAAGTAAAGCACGGACAGAAGCACACTCCAGGCATTGCAATTCTCTTAGGAGCTAAATAAAAAATGCCATCCAAATTCTACTAATTCACCAATAGCTTAAGAAAACTAGCATTACATGATTTTAAGTTTCCTTCATTTATGCAGCAAATACATTTTGAGCATCTGTTATGTGCTGAACACTAATTTGGGCCTTGAGCTATAGCAGATAATAAGACACATAGAGCTCTTGAACTCAGGAAGCTTGTAATTGAAAGGAGAACACATATTCAAATAATGATGTAATGATGTGGCATAATTACAATTTGAAGGGAAATATTATATGAATGTGCATTTAAAGAAAAAGTATTATATGAATATGTAAAATTGGCAGATGTAAAATTATGGGAGTATGTAGGAAATGATGGCTTTCTGAGGCTGTGATGTTTTAGTAGAAATCTGAAAGCAAAGAAGGCAGTAACCATGCAAAAAGGAACATTGGTAGGAGATCAAAGAACAAGAGCAAATTTCAGGTAGAGGAAACAGCATGTGTTCAGACCTTGAAATGAGAAGTGTATGAAGCATTTAAGGATATTGACATGTTCACTAAACTATTCTGTGCCCCAGTTTCCTAGTTTATAAGATGGAAATAATAATGATACGAATGCTAATTTCTTCATAGAAAATAATATATAATAAAGGATTTGTAAATAGTGAAAGTCTTCAAAAACAATAATTATTCTGTTTACCTAACATAAATAAGAAAGCTTTAGGTGGTTCGTGCTTAAGATATGGTTTGCAAACCTCCCGATTTGCCCCCTAAAAGCAGGGTAAGTGCTTTACTTTGACTATGCTTAATGGTTCCACCTCTTTGTGTTTATAGAAAGAAAAAAATAAATTTTCAAGTTTGGGGGAAAAAATAATAGGAACTATTAATATCAATCTGGGAAATATACATGGATGCCCCATTATTGGGGTCAACTGAGAACCTGTCTCTAAGCTTTACATAATCCCGATTGTCTTGTTTATTTGAAAATGTTGGTAGAAGGAAGGGAAGCCCAGTGACCATATTTTCAAATATTACATGATGATCAAACACCTAGCTTCTCATTCCCAGCTAGTTTCAAGACTTTCTTGTTTTATGTAACACAATAAGATATTGCAATGATCTCTTCCCAAGATCCTAATACATAGAAATCCCTTTAGCATGATAGACTTCATGCCACTATGAGGAATGCATTTGATCACTCCTGAGTACTAAAGTTATTCGTAGGCCACACATAGACAATATTGTGTGCCCCTTTAGATCTCCGATTGTAACTAACTGCTTCTAAATTTAACAGCAATCAGACAGACAGAAATCCCTAATTTGCCACAACATTCAATTCAAACTAAAACTCAGTCTTTCTAAAAACTTTTTAAAAAGTGGCATGTTATTGAGGATCAACAATTATAACGAGTATCTACTATGCAGAAGGTGACCTCTTCGCTGCTTTCCCGAGGTCTACCTGATTTAAATATTCCTAACAAGCCGTGTGATGGATCAGATCAAGCATTATTATCCATGTTTTGCAGCTAAGAATGCATATATCAAAAAATATTAAATAACTTGGATAAATCATATAGCTCAGAAGAAGCAGAGCCAGAATTCCAATTTAAGTCACTCGACACCCAGAATGTGTTCTTTTATAATACACTATTCCCTCCTTTCCGTGTATCTCCTCATCTCCACCCCTGCATACATGCTACACTAAGTTGTACAAAGCTTATTGAGAAGATACAATAGACTTGACTATCTTTGCCACAACCATCTTCAATAAAACCATGACCTCTTAGGTCAACACAGAGACGAGAAACCGGTTTGACTTGCAGAATCATGAATTTTTTTTTTAATTGACATTCTGATACTTGAAGCTTATCTCCACCCTAAATCTCAGAATGAATGCTGTACATATTATCTTCAGTTTCCTCATAATTCGAACCCCACCCATAACCATAATGACCTTCAAATTGTATTAAGCCATTAAAGCCCTGAGCAGGAGTAGAACCAGAAGAGGAAGTTTTTGATGTCTCTTCTATTCGAATGGCTATTCAAATATTTACCATCTCAGGAATTCCTGACATCTAAAGATCTACGACTTCACCAATTAAGTTATGCAAATGTCAGGCAGCTCTAACCATTTTAGTCTTCCAGGAATCCATTTTAATTTTCCGCCTCCTCTCTGCAGCCTATAATGTTGTACATCACTTGTCTAAAGTAAAAAAGATTTATGGATCAGATAGGGCAAGTCATTGTTCTTATTAATTCAGACTACATATTAGTAAAAAAGAGTGGACAGAAGAGATATAAGAGATGTGATCTTTAAAAAATTCCCCAATCCATAGCTCACATAATTTAAAATGTTTTCTGAAAAATACAGCTAGAATTTTCTCTCAACTAATATGGCACCGCCATGTGGAAATAATGGTAACATAATATACAATTTATACAAAGTCTGTTTCCTTGTAAAATTTTTGTTTCACATTTTTTTATTTGATCAATTACGTTCATTATTTTATATTATTCCCCTAAATGGATAATTTATTGATACTTTTTCTCCTTCGAATTCCTGTAATACAAATTACATATCATGCAATCATATTCTAGCTGTATTTCTCAACAAGGAACAAATGGTATTATGGACAGGACCACCACATGCATTACAGAATATTTTACAGCCTTGGATTTCTCCTCTAAATGTCAATGACATCCCCTATGTCACAATCCAAACCCTTCCCACATACATTTTCAAACATTCCCTTAGTAAGGGATATTATTCCCCACTGAGAGCCACTGAACCAGGTTTTGAGGAAGACTTCACAACATTCCTAGATATAGAAGCAAGAGGACCCAAGGACAATGAGTATGTAAAGATGGGACTGGATACACACACACACACACACACACACACACACACACACATTGGCCTCAGGTGAACTCAAACTCATGTACATATCTCTGTTTAATGAGTATAGCAAAAGACAGAAGGCACAAATGTGAAAGTGTGCTACCTTCCATTAAGTGTTCTGTTCTCTAGGCTTCACATTGTTAACCCCAATCCTTTTAAGCATATAAACAAACATTTTCATGACATTGCACAGTCTTCTAGAAAATTGCACAGGTATGTTTTATTATTTTTAAACAGGAGTCATATATATTGTATAGGCCAAATTGGGAAAAAGATGTAAAGTACCCAAACTGGCATAAGCGAAACAGGGAATATATTAGCTAATGTAACTGAATTTTCAGAGGTGAGTAAGGTTAGGATAGGGTTAACAGGACAGAGGTGATGGGAATATTGGCAGCAAAAATAAAGAGTTGAAGGGGAAAAGGTGCTGTGAGGAGGGACTAGTTCAGTAGTAATTGAAAGCTGGTTTACAAGAGAGTAAACCAAAGGCACTTTCAGATAAGAACTGAAAGGGGGGAAATCAAGAGAGATAGGGGTCCTGAGCAAATATCCAAGCCAGTGGTGAGCTTGAACCTTAGAGCCAGGGTCTTAACTTGAACATGTGCTACTTAGACTGTGGTCTGCAGACCAGCAGCATCCACACCTCTGGGCTTTGTTTTGAAGTACAGTTCCCAGCCCACAAGTGCTGAATCAGAATCCACATTTTAACAAGATCCTCTCGGGTGATTTATAGACACATTAAAATTTAACAAACACAAACCTAAATTGTCTCTAATAAAATTGCACAGCCATGTTATTCCATCAAGCATTTCCTCCCTCACTTAATCATAAACACCCAGTTATTCAGGCAAAAACCTTGGAATCACCACCAGCTCTCTCTTCCCACCTGCTACAACTATGCAGTCAATAAATTCTATCTAATCTGAAATAGCCTCTTATGACCTTTCTCTGTCACCCCAGTCTAGGCCCCTCTGTCTTTACCTTAACCTGGGCCCTTGTGGTTACACACTGAACTCCTACAAGAGCAACTCAACTGGTCCCTTCAGAGCGATTGCTCTAAAACACAGATTACATCATGCCCCCATCTGCACAGAAACTTATGAGGGCTCTAGTAAATGAAAAATAGGTTGAAAAATCACTCTTGCCATACACATGAACCTTCATAATTCTGCCTGAGCTCTCAGTTCTCCTCTCTGGGTTGCCTTTGCTGCAGCCAAGGCCACACTGCCCAGCTCCTTCAATGTCTTTCTCTCTCCCAACTAAAGATCTTTGCACATGCTATTCTTCCCATATGCTTGGTCCTCTGCCTTAACTTGGGTTACTCTCAAGCAGATTCTGAGATATGCAAATAGACCCTTAGATGCAGATAATATATTTTGCAGGTGGTCTCAGTAAATAGAACTGAAGAAGATAGCAGAATGAGACAGGGAATGGGGAAGGAAAAACAAACACACCAGCAAAACTCAAAATAAAGAGTGTTGTATTTGTGAGCTGGTTAGCTCCAGTTGCCTCATCAGAAGACAGACGTATAGACATTTATACATTGACTGATATCCACCATGGTTGGAGAGCTGCGATGAAGGACATTAACTTCTTTCTTTTGGCTTGCTCCTAGGCATGGCTGAGCAGCCTTCTACATCTATAAGAAAGTAAAGCAGAAAGATGAGACCCAGTGGCAGATGCATTATATGGAAAATGGGCAACAGTGCATAGATTGCACACCTTGGGTGTGATGAGCTCAGCGGACCAAGACATTGCTGTGCAGTGTATCACAAAGGTATGTTGCATTCTCCCAAAACACTGAAGAATTCTGTTTTCCTGTTCCCTGAGTAAGTATCCTTGCTTAAAATTACACCACGATAGTCGTTATATTGTGGTATAATCACTGAATCTCTCTCTCTCCCCCAATATAATGCACTAGAGATTAAGATACACAAAGAATCATGTGACTTTAGTTTGCAGTTTATAATCAGATTATAGCCCACATTGAAGAAATACATTATAATTTGGATTTCACAAAAGGAAATTGTTATAGATTAAGTTGTATACCCCAAAGACATATGTTGAAGTCTTAAACCCCAGTAGTTCGAAATAAACTTATTTGGAAAAAGAGTCATTCCAGAAGTAATTAGTTATGTTTTGGTGAGGTCATATTGCAGCAGAATGGGCCCTTAATTCAAAACAGCTGTCATACTTCTAAGAAAAGGAGAAAACAGAAATACGTAGGAAAGACATCCATGTGGAGACAGAGGCAGAGACAGGATTTATGCTGCCACAAGCCAAATAAAGTCTAGGGCTATCACGGCTGGAAAAGGCAAGAATGCCTCCTCCCCTAGAGGATTTCAAGGGAGCAGAGCCCTGTCCACATCTTGATTTTGGACTTTTCATCTCTAGAAGTGTGAGAAAATGAATTTCTGTTGTTTTAAGCTACCAAGTTTGTGGTGCTTTGTAATGCAGTCTGAGGAAAGTAATATAAAAATTATATGTTATAAAGTGTGTCTTAAAATCAGTAATGTTTATTAAATCATAAATATTCCATGGGATAGGAAAGGACTAGGTCAAATTTCAGAACATCTGTTCCTGTGTTCAGCATTTTCATTTTACACATGAGGACTTCGCAACTAAGAGAAATTAAGCAATTTACCCCAAAATAGTCAGTGGCGGAGCCTAGACTGGGACGGAAACTCCTGACATTCAGTCCAGTGCAATTTCCACTCGGCTATAGCATTCATATGTACCTGAGCAAGGCCTGTCACCCCTGATCCAACTTCAGTCCAATATATTTTATTCAGTCATATATTGTTACCCTATTCTGACAGGCTGGTGGAGGTTGACCTAAACACCCACAGTTTGTAATTGTCACAGAATAAAATACCCTTTTCCCTACCAAAATGCTAGAGCACAGGCTCTAAGCATATTTAATACAGTGGTTACCATGGCACCCATGTAATTTAATTACCACTCTTTTGTGAATATTTTAAAATGAAATTGTTAAAAGATCAAACAGCACATTCAACATTGTATGGCTATAGAAATGATAAGTAGCTTTTTAACTGAAAATGTTCTGTTCCTGTAGGGAGTTGATTATTTTTATGAGTTAAAATTTAATTACAGTATTGGGTATATAAGCGTGTTTCTTTAATATATCATTGTGCTTCAAAAGTTAAATATGTTGGAGACATTTTACGTTTTAATTTACAACTCTGACCAGTCACCTTGCAAAGAACAGCTACAGTATCACCACCATATTTTATATATTTCTGATTATAGAAAGCCCCATGTATGTACAATATTCAAGAAGATTTCACAGAGAAAATAAAGAATTCCAAGAAGTTTTACAATTTAGTATTGGAATTCCATGAAAGAATGACAGCACACAGATCGAACCATTTAGAAACAAACACTGATAATACGTACATATGAAGCACCAGATTCAATGTCAGATAGTTGAGAAACAAATAGGAACAAGTAACCTTTAAAGCCTTGCTACTCAAAGTGTGGTCCAGGGACCAGTAGCATCAAACTCAACATCATCTGGGAGATTGCTAGATACATAGAACCACAGACTCTAGCCCAAACCTACTAAATCAGAACACATGTTTTAATAAGATCTCCCTGGTGATTCACCATGCACATTAAAGTTTAAGAAGTCCTGTTCTAAAGAACTCACAGTCCAAGAACGAGCAAAAACCTGTATATAACTGCAAAGAAGTGTTGCATGTACTCTACTGAGCCATGAAATGGGTAGTGTGATTGAAGTTACGGCCGTGGAAAGTACTTAGAGGTCAGAGGAAAATAAAGCTGTATGGTGGGGGCAGTAATTGATATATAATCTAATGTGTGATGTGTGCTTGGGGTCTTCATGCTAAATAGTAGTTTACCCAGAAGACAACAGGGGAGGGGACATCATGGAAATTAAACAGAAGCAATAGCAATTACAAAGGTAGAGAGGCATAAAGGAGAAATTATTCTAGGAGCTGGAATTGGTTCAGGTTGACCAGAATATTGCACTTACAGGATATTGGCAGAAGATCAAGTTCTTAGACAGGGCATGATCTGCATATTTTAATAAGGCATTTAGATACTTAGTTGATCTTAAACTAATAATTATATTAATTTAGGATATTATAAATTATATAGACCAAATTTATCAAGAAGGTTGACAATAATAAGACCCAGAGCAAATTTTCTTGGCTTAAATACTTGTTATTTCATATCCTATTTATTTTTGTCTAAACCGCCTTTAATAGTAAGTATCTGTTAATGTTTTGCACCTCTGGCCTGTAAGCTCCATGAACCGAGGGGCACCATCTGCCTTCATTACTCTCTCTCTCTCTTGCATAAGTCAGTGATTGACACATAGTAAGTACTCACATATTTGATACAAGCATGGAAAACTACTTCCGGTAAGAGTTGACTACCAATTGGGAAACTTTGAGTAAATATATGTGCCCTTCCTCATAAATTTGATATGGATAAAATAAGTTGTAGCAAATGCAAATTATTAGAAGACTAAAAGATAAACTTTTAACAACAGGTGGTTCAGTTTTACCAGAATTTGGTGTTAGTAGGGAGCATAGAAGGACGTTGATAGGAACCCATTATGTCTTGTGTACGTACCAAGGACTCTGCGGTCTCAATCCGCACAGCACTGATAATAGTGGCAAATTCGTAATCTCATTATCCTCCCCTATCTTCATTATGCATACAGACATCCATGAGCTCCCTTCAAGTGTCTTCAGATGAAAACAACGTGTCATGTCCTCTCTTGTGTGACAGATAGGAAACTACTTGGCAAGTCTACTGTGAAAAACAAATGCTTGGAGGAATCTCTGAATTCCATGGCATCCACAAGGGCCAGATTAGCATGTTTTAAAGTGAATCCCTGGTGGGGCACAGTAGCGCATGCCTGTAATCCCAGCACTTTGAGAGGCCAGGAGTTCGAGACCAGCCTGGGCAACATAACCAGACCCTATCTCCTCAAAAGAAAGAAGAATTAACCAGCCATGGTGGTATGCACCTCTAGTCCTAGCTACCTAGGGAGCTGAGGCAAGAGGATCACTTGAGCTCAGGAGTTCGAGATCACAGTGAGCTATGATTGTGCCACTGCACTCCAGACTGGGGGACAGAGTGAGACCCTGTCTCAATAAATAGATAGATAGATAGATAGATGAATGAATGAATGAATAAATAAATAAATAAATAAATAAAATGAAGGCCTCTCTATGAGGTGGACTCCTTATGCCCCACGATTAGCCTTAGTAAGAACAGCTACAAGCCAAATTGATCAAGACTGTCTCATGATAGTCATGATGTTCTGGAAGTTTGGGTCCAATTCATGGCAATATATTGAGCCCAACGCTCCAACTGCTTTCTGGGCTTCTGGAAAGAAAAACACTGCCACTTGTTGTTCTTTCATGCAATTTGATTTCCCCGTTCTAAGTTCGGTCAAGAGGTCTTCACACCCAGATATGTCTGATCCATATGTATGGCCACCCTTACTAGCCAGTTCCTGCTCTATCAGGATATAAACATAGAGCCATTTCCCAGGGCACCTTCCGAACCCAGGTGACAAAGGGTCCTCCTTCGAAAATTATAGAATCACAGTGTTCCCAGTTTCTTCCAGGTGAGCAAGAACCCAAGACCTTTAAAAAACAATTATGAAGCATTTTAACCTCTATTTTAGTTTGGATTGCCTCAGAAAAAGACCCTACAAAAAAAAAAATAAAAAAAGAAACCCCCAAAACAACCTGAATATAAGTATTAATAGTATATTCAGAAGTGATTCCATGGAGCATTGGTATCTGTACAGGAAAATGAGACAGAAATGCAAGAAGCTAAGAACTGGTGTGTAATCAAGCAAGGTGCCACTCTAGGTAACTAGAGCTTAATCCTACTGCAGAGCTCTGATCAGGAGTACCAATGCTTGCCTCAGACTTACCTCATTTGAGGGGCGAAAGAGCTGAGATATTTAGTTTACAGCTCTTGACAGGCATTGGTTAAAAGATGCTCCTGGGAGATGATAGTTCTCCGGCACGTCCATTCTGCCGTGCAGATTTTAGGGCAGGCTCCCATAGGCAAAAGAAGCCCTCTGGAAAAAAGTTGCAGGTGCTGGTAGTTCTAAGTTGGTGGCATGAAATAAAGTGAGAGTGTGGCACTGGGAAACAGACAGGTGCAAACTACCTGCTACAACCATCAAATAACTATTTCCTCAAACTCGAATTTACTTTCTCATTTTTGACATAAATAAAGCTATCATTCAATTGATTCTTTGCAGAAAGGGGAATATTTCCTTCAATGAATTTTACATATATGCAGGGAAAATTAAGCTCACTAATTCAATAGATGCACAACTAAAATAAAAGACCACTCACATATTTCTTCAAAGACAAGAAAAATATTTTTAAAATGTTATCTGTGTCTCTCTGCCTTTGACTTGATACTACTGACAATCTCTCTTGCTAAAAATAACAAACAAAATGCAAATCAATTCCTAGTGGAATACTCATATGTTAGGACACCGTGCTACACATTTTAAATAATTATTTGATTTTATTTGAGAAAGCATCCTCAGAGGAATGTTATTAATGATAAAGAATGTCAATTATTTACCCTTCTTCATCTAGATTGTAATGATTGAAGGACATATGAAGATTTATAAGTATTAAAAATTTATAATTACTAATTGATGAGTATCAATTATTAGTGAAAAGTCTGTAATGAAGAATATGGCTTATGGATGAAATAAATACGGCGCTTCCTACTCCCTCTCCTCTGTTCCTTCCTCACTGAATCCCCTCTTCCCCAAGGGAAGAAAACCAGCACCCACTGAGAGGCCAAGCTTCATTTACAGCCAAAGGCAGGTAGGGAAGCCAAGAGAGGCAACAGAAAGTACCAGAGCTGAGTTGCCTGAATACAGCACGGGAACTGAAAATCTAAGAGAAACCGTCAGATCTGTGCTCAAATGAGCCAAAATAATGAGACTTAGGAGTGCCTCATTTGAGTAGGAATCGTAAACCAGTTTTCACGCTGGCACAGAAAATACAATTAATGAGTGGTTGGCTGCCACCTCTCTGCCTATCTCTTTTGCCTTAGAGAGAAACAACTTAGAAAAGAGAAATGAGAAACACTTTCTCCTAGGAGCGACTTCTTAAGAATGAAATGGAAGAGAAAGAAAATCCACTCAATAAGAGTGCTCGTTTCTATAGAGTAGATGAACGTGAAAAGAGGAGAAAAAGTGATTTTACGTAAATACCATAGAGAGGCTTCAACTTCCCAGTGAAAGGTTGAGTAGCCTGCCTTTAAGATCTTCGTATTCAATCTTGGTGAATTAGGGAGAATATCAGAGTTGCTGTCTAAATACGTGGACTTATCTCAACTATATATAGGCCTTGAGACCTTGAGCAATTCATTTAATCTCTCTGACCTTAGTTTGATATTCAATAAATTAGATCCTTAAAGCCTTTTTACAGAGTTGATGACATTTAAACTGGGTTCCACAGAGCCCTTGAGTTTACCGGAAGAGTATCAGAATTCATTGAAGGGCGTGAGTACAAGACCTGGTGATTGGGGCCTCAAAATTCTCAGTCTTTTTCTATCCGAAGAAATTCCATATGACCCTGTTTGATAGTTGGGAGACAAGATTTAAGAACAACAAAATTTTTATGAGAAAATATCATCCTCATGAAAAATATTTGAAAAGCAATGCAATAGTACTTAAGAAAACTGCTATACAATTTCTGTATCATTATACAAATGTTATTTATATTTCTCAGCATTTGGAGATAGGGTGTCATACACATAAAACAACCCATTGCTCAAAATTAATGGTAATTTTTAAATGCAGTAACACCGTAAAGTTATTTGGAATCTTAACCTCCTGGCATTTCCCATTTAATCATAAATACTTCTTTTAAAAATAGGTTTTCTAATGCTTTTGTGCAGCTACCAGGTTATAAAATGTTAATACAGTAAATGTAAAATGGAAACAAAGGGCTTTCAATGTCATTTGTTTAAAATCAAAGAAAGTAATTTCAGTCTTTGAAAGTATATTTTAGAAATTACTTAGAGAATGTCGGCACACCAAATGTTAAAGTTGGTGGTATATTTAGAAATTATCTGGTCTTTTCTTTAAATTTTTTATGATAAACAGAAACAAATACCCAGATCAGGAAGGTTAATTTATTTATTTTTCCACTTATTCAGCAAAGATTTATAATATTTTACCCACACTGTTATGTGCACAGAAATAAGATTACCAAACAGTCCCACCTTGACAGTTAATAGACCAGAGAGAAAACACACATGGAAAACTGATGTATTGTGAGACTTTTAAAGAATTATGAAACAGGTGTGCGTTTCTGAGAGGGCACAAGAAAGGAACAAAAAGTGTTAAGTACGGGATAAAATTGTAAATAGTCTGAGTAGCCAGTGACATGAGCCAGTGGTCAGATAAAAACGGGGCCTCCTAAAACTCACTGTGGGTAATGAGAGCTGGGATATCTCTAAGGCCCCATGTTTGGTCTCAGGGATATTTATTTCCTAGTCCAGGTTCTTTGAACACTTTTTTCTACAGTAAATTGCTTTCAGGACTCCAGCCCACATTTCTCTTCTCTAGAGCTACTCTCAGTACCTACTCTGCCTGACTGCAGAGTGAGAAGCAGTTTTCATAACAACCTCCTGACTTCCTTTTTCTCCAGAGGAACTCCACACACCTCTTTGTCTAAAGATTTTCTAAAATTTTTTATTATTATTTATCTTTTTTAGAATATACAAACTCTATAAACTTAGTCTTTAAACGATGTTCCTGGACCCACTTTCTTAGATGTTTCCACAAAGCCTGGCACATTCCAAATTTTTAATTATGAATAATTAAAAATTATTCTTATTCACAGAGATATGTTCCAAGACCCCAGGGGATGTCTGAAACTGCAGATAGTACCGAATACTCTTTATATTACATTCATTTTTTTTCCTGTACATACACACCTATGACAAAGTTTAATTTATAAATTAGGAACAGTAAGAGATTAGTTATTAACTTATAATAAAATAGAATGATTATAACAATACACTGTAATAAAATTTATGGGAATGTGGTCTCTCTAGCTCTCTTTCTCAAAATATCTTGTGCTATATTGTATTTACCATCTCCCCTCCCATTTCAGCATTCTCTAGGTCTTACAAGATTCTTCCACTCTCTAGTCTTAGCAGATATTTTTAGGTAAAAACAACTGAGCATTTGAAGCTCATAAGACTTCAGGTGGGATATGCAGTTGAATCCAATGCGATCTTCAGAGTAGGGGCATCCGGTTGACCCTCTGTGGTTTATATTTGGCAGGATCTCAAGTTATGTGATTTTCGTTTGTGTCATCACGTGACTCATACAGCGAACCTGTCCATCAAAGTTCTGAGATATTATGGTTCTATAAGTATCTAGAGGATCACACAGTATCAAAGAAGTGTTGCTGGCTTATCTTCATCCAGGCCATTTGGGGTGCAAGGAATAGAAACCCATTCAAATTTGCTGAAGAACAAGCCATTTATATCTCTTGTCCTAGCATTACATCTTAAGATCTCCCTTAAACTCTCAATAGGATCCAGATTTGAAGGAAAAATTATAGGTCACACTATTAATAAAGTTGAGATAGGAGATTTATTATAAGGATATGGGGGGAATTTAATAAGACCATGAGAGATTAAGATCTCTCTCCTTCCCTTGTTCTATCTTTCTCTGTCAACTTCTCCACATATAAGCACAGAGCTTGTCCAAGGTAAGGTGGAGAGTCAATGAACCTGATGGTTATTCATGACACAAAAGCTTCTGGAGCTTTTATCATGTCAAATATTTTGCAAAGCACAGAGTATGCAACACAAAATAATGCACATAATATGTATCTGCATGATGCTCTCAATCTAGCGAAGGAGTCATATAAATTAACAGAGAATTAACTGTAATACAGAATACCAAGTTGTTCAATAAACATAAGGACAAAGGGACAAGAAACAGAGAGAAGGAATATCCAAATGAAGCTGAAGGAGCTAGGAGATCTGAAATTTTATTGAGCAGCTATTAGATATAGTTTCAATTATGAGCATTATAGAAGCACTCTAAAAAATATATTGGTGGTTTTGCATAAAGCATATCTGAGAGATTTTAGAACATTGTAAGGTAGGGAAATCGTTTTCTTTTGTTTTTTGTTATTAAGTTACTTCAAGAAACTCTCAGTTCCCTTGTACCTGATGGTCCTTTCAAAACGTCCGCATTTTATCCCCATTTAGTTAAACAATGATGGTTCCAGCCTTATCTACCATGTTTAAATACCTGTAGAAACAATGATATATTCCAAGTTCAATATTCAATGTCAATAATTTTATCATGTGATCAATATCTTTTCTCTTTTCTATGAGCATATATGCCAGCATCATTGAGTGTTTAGGGCAAAAATGCCATGTTTAAGGCTAACAAAGAAAGATAAGTCCATAAAACTAAAACCGACTTGATGAACAAATCCAGAAAAATTCTACTGAAACTTTAATAAGTATGTCTTTGTTCTGAGTTGAAAATCATTAAAAATGTTTAAGATCATACCTAAGTTAGTGAGCTCAAATTCATAATTGCAATCCAAGAAATACTTTAACAAAAATATAGCTCTCTATTTTTTTTCTGAAGTATTCATTTCAATTGTGCATTTGTAGTGATTTGTCTCTTTCTCTCTCTCATTCAGAAGAAAGCTTTTCAAATAGTTATAACATGTCTCTAAAAGATCCAGGTAATATGAAAAAAAAAAATTTCTATACATTTCTTTCCATACTGTACTGAATGCTACGGACACCTGGAAGACCTCCCCTAAGCTGTCAAGAACTGCCAAATGATAAAAGGGAAAATGATGAAAAGAAATGGAACCTTAGAGCTGACTTCCTAAAAGCCAAAATTCCTCCTGGGATTTCTGGATACAAAAGAGAGGTTTCAGTACTTCCCAAAGAACACCGGATCACATTAACTTATTCAAATACGAGGTCAGGTCTCAGTGTTTAGGTTTAAAGCTGTCCCATATGCTCCTTGATAAGGGGAAAAAAAACGACAGATCACACCTTTGAATAAATTCATTTTAATCCCTTTCTTCTTTTTGATGTCATAAAAATAGTCCTGTCATGTAGCTACGATTGCATTTAATGGTTGTCATTTACAGAAATGGAAAAATGGTATCTGAGCATAATGCCTTCAAATATGGCTAATAGCATTTTTACATCGGGAGAAAAATACTTTTATTTTACACGAATAAGACCATTGCTTCATGATGGTGATTATTGAAAATTCAGCAGCTTCTCTTATTATAGGGTAATGATAAGAGCAGCTCCATCTCTTCTCTGTCATTTATGTTAAAAAATGGTAATCCAAGCAAATCTATATTCCTAATGTTTGCTGTAACCCCATTAGTTCTCAGACAAATTCTCGTCAAAAGTCTTGCCTAATTATTACCACTTTACCTGATATTAAATAATATTTTAAATAATAAAGATGTCTCGATCTGTTATATTTTAAGATGACCTAGTAAATGCTGTTTTACTGTTTTTTTCATTAAGGATTTCTTAAGCACATAACTTGTCACTCTGTGCTAATTTGCTGCAACACTCATTGATAAGTGGACATTAATTAATGTTAAATTACAATGGAATTTTTATGGAATTACAGGTGACATCCGCATCAGAACTAAATGAGTTCATCATGATTAAACTTATTACCATTTCTAATTAACCTTGAGTGCCCCTGGATGTTAACTGCACACCAGGCAAGTGTATATTCAGTCTGCAGCTTCTATTGAAAGCAAACTCAGAACATCACACAGCCGTTAAAAGAGTTTAAGAAAGAATGTCATGGGCCACATTTGCACCCGTTGGGTATGCAAAGGATCAAGGAATGACAACATCACCTGTAATGTGGAGACTTTGGGCAACAAAATTGTTGCTCTCAAAACGAAAATCAGAAAGAAGATTTCTACAAATTGAATTCACTTTGAATGCCACAGGCATGAATAGAGAACATTTATTTTGTTCCCTATGATCAAATTAAGACCTGCTCCTTACTTGCCCCAACTCCCAATAGCAAAGTTTTCTCTGATGAGTGTTGGGAGACCACAAGCCTTGTGCTTAGCACCTTTTTATATCCTCCTCCACGACCTGAAGAATGTCTAGGGCACAGAGAAGGTCTGATGTGATGTCCATGCTCGCTGATCAACTGAACAGATTCCAGAGTATAGCAAGCAGGAAGTGAAAGAGGGCAACCACGAACAGCTCTTGGTCCTGAAAGTACCACTTCCTAATCATGAGTATGTGCTGCTCAGAGTGTGCAACTGCAGGGAGTATAACCGTACGACAGACCCAGCTGCCATCTCTCTGGATCCGCCACTACATTTGCCCCAAAACCCAGCCAATGACTGAGCATGGCAATGGGACTACAGTGGGATCATTCCAGCAATACGTGAGACTCCTCCAAAGGTCAACTTCAGCATGAAGATGCTTTGTTATTTTAGCCAAAACTCTCATGGAATTGCACTGCAGCCTGAGATTATCCCTTCATCCTCCTCCTTCCTTTCCTTTCTCTTTCATAGGGATCAAAAATCATTCCAATCTAGAGGCTATCTCTGCTGTCTCCAGCATACCCATTGTCATCTTGGCAATGATTTCTTGGAGACCCAAGTTAAAACACCAGCTCCTCAGTAAACGTGAAGACATCTTAGGATCTGATGAATGAGTGTAACAATGTCTGTTTCCAGGGTGAGTAGCTGGTAATAGCAAGGGGAGAATAGGAAAGGAGTTGTAAATGTGATGGAAGAGAAGGCAAAAAGTCTCCAAAATACACCTATTGGTTAAAAATAAAATCAATTTGATTTTACCAGCAACTATTAAAATGCCTCTATATATTATATTGCTCACAACAACATGGGGCTTATCAATATCAAAAACCAGTTCTTGGTAAGTTGTCAACTCAGTTTAAGATCAAATATTTGACTTTCTTTATCATTTTAGAGTTATTTCCATATGCCAGTCAAAAACCAGTATATTTTACACATTGCTCTTGTGTATCCAATATTATTAAAACTCAGTGACTCCATAAATTGAGTGATATCAATATTTACAACAATGGACATTTTTATTAAAATTTAAAGACATTTACTTACCTTATATGGTGTTGAATGAAGAGATTTCTATGGCTGTCATATATATTTGCATGTCACAGTTCTCACCTCTCATAGGCAAGGGTAAGTGCTACTGAGAAAGCTCCATTTTCTTGGGTAAAATTGCCTTGAGGAATATGTAAAACTCTTACAATCAAATGTTCCTATCCTTTAGTAACTTTCTTTGCAAACCTTTCAATATTTCATCCTTTTTGTATTTCATGTATCCCAATGCAATGTCTGTCCATCCCTTGCCTCATAAAGCTAGCTTTACCACTAGGATCCAACTTTAGTATGCCTTGGTCTCAAACATTCCATTTTGGGACACTCACGCTCATACCTAACACCTGGTGCACAAACTCTTGACCTTTTCTGACCCATCACCCTATTAGACATAGATTTTATTTAGTTGTCTAATGCCCTCTGCTTTGCTCTCCTGAGAAAATATTTATGGATAATGTATCCTACCACATTATTTAGAAAATGAGAAATGGAATGTCTTAATTCTAATATGAAGAAGAAATAACAAAAAAATGTTATTATGAAATAATTTTAAAATACAGACA
>RJWJ010018090.1:0-14669 GCA_004363605.1 Indri indri
TGAGGTACATTCATCTGTATCTTTTTTTTTTTTTTGCAATATTTTTGGATTTGATGTCAAGTTAATGTAGGCCTTATGTAATGAGTTTGGAACTATTATTTCCTTTTTAATTTTCTGGAAGAATTTTTGTACACTTGGTAGGTTTTCTTCCTTAAATGTTTGTTAAAATTCACCAAATTGGCAATCCGAGCCTGGAGTTTTCATGGTGAAAATGATTATTATTAATTTAATTTATCCAATAGATGTGGAGCTATTCAGGTTATCTATTTCTACCTAGTTAATTTTTGTTAATTTGTATCTTTCAAAGACTTTGATTATTTCACTTATGTTGTCAAATTTCTTGTCATGAAGTTATTTATAATATTTCCTTTTGTCTTTTTTAATATCTGTGGTATCTGTAGTTTTGTCTTCTTTCTCATTCATGATGTATAGTAATTTGTCTTTCCTTTTTTTCTCCTAATCAGTGTGGCTAAGGTTTGACAATTTTATTCATTTTCTCAAAAAAACTAGCTTTACTTCAATTTTTGATAATATTTTCTGTTTTCTCTTATATTTGTTTCTGCTATTATCTTTACTATTTCATTTATTCTGCTTTATGTTTAATTTACTCTTCCTTTTCTTTCTAGTTTGTCAGGTGGAAGTTGAGGTCCTTGATTTGAAACCTTTCTTCATCTTTAATATGTGAATTTAGAAGTATGAATTTACCCAACATATTGGTTTAGTAAAATTCTACAATTTTTTATGGACTATGCTTTTATTTTCATTCACTTTAAATTAATTTCTGATTATTCCTGTGAGTTCTTTTTCTCACAGATAATTTAGCAGTTTGTTATTTGTTTTCCTAATATTTGAACGATTTTCCAGAAATCTTTGTTATTGGTTTCTAATTTTATTCGATTGGGTTGGAGAACTTACTATGTCTGACCTAAATCCATTTTCATATATTGAGGCTTGTATTATGGCCCAGAATGTTGACTGATGTCCTTTGTGTTCTTGAGAAGTATGTGAATTCTTCTGTTGTTGGGCTGACTCCTTGGGCTGACTCTTCAATAAATATCAATTAGTCCAGTTGGATGATTGTGCCATTAAAAATGTATATACTGTTGTTTTTCTGCCTGTTTGCTTTCTGTTTAATTTGATCTTTTTCTATTTTCCAATATGGAAGATTAAATTATTGATTTTCAAACTTTCTATTTTCTAATTAATAATTTACTGCTTTGCATTTTCATCTAAGCACTCACTGCTTTAGCTGCCTACCACAAATTTTGGTTTATTTTGTTTTCATTTTCATTTAGTTCAAAATAACTTCTGATTTCTGTTGTGTTTTTTATTTGGGTGGTGGGTTATTTTGTGGTGTATTATTTAATTTATAAATATTTTCTTATTTTCTAGTTCCAATTTAATTTTGATTGGGGCAGAGGGCATACTTTATATGATTTCTTTCCATTTTTTTGAATGGAGTGTTATATAATAACCAAATAAATTAATTCAGTTGATAATTATTTAAATCTTCTACATCATTACTAATTTTCTATCTCTTTGTTCTTTCAATTTTTAATAGAAGGGCCTTGCAATTTTAAACTATAATTGTGGTTTGGTCTTTTTTTCTTTCAGTTCTCAAATTTTTTGCTTTGATTCATTTCAAAGATCTTTTAATTAGTGCATATACATTTTGGGTTACTATATCATCTTTTGAAATTGACTCCTTTATCATTAACCGAATAACTCTTGTTATCATGGTAATATTCCTTGCTGAAATCCACTTTATCTGATATTATTTTAATTTTTCCAGATTTTCTTCGATTAGTATTTGTGTAGTATCATTTTTTTTTTCATTTTACTTTTAATCTATATCTTTTTATTTAAATCAAGATTTTTAATCAACAACATATAATTGGATCTTGTTTTATATCAGATATAATTTTTGCCTATTATTTAGAGTGTTATGGCATTTAAATTTAATGTGACTACCAATTTGGTTTCTATTTGCTTTCTGTGTCCCATCTACTTTTTTAATCCTTTTTTACTTTTCACTGCTTTGTTTTAGATTGAATATTGGTATAAGTCAATATTATCTCCTTTATTGACTTGTTAGCTATACTTCCAAAGTGTTTACTCAATGATTTGTAGTATACAACTTTAATTTTTAAAATTTTTCCATTTATTTTTTGTGGGATAGAAGTGCAATTTTTCTACATAGATTTATTTTATTCTGGTGAAGTCAGGGCCTTCAGTGCATCCATTACTGAAGCTACACACATTTTACCCACCATGCAAACTCCCATCATTCACATTCCCCCAACCTCCACCCTTCCACATGTCCATTGTCCATCATTCCATGCTCTGCTTCCATGTGTTGCAGTGTATAAATTTAATTTCCAAAATTTTATCTTCAAATAATATGTCATCACTTCACATATGGTATAAAAATCTTCTAGCAATATACTTCTATTTGCCTCCTTTTAGCCTTTTTGCTATTGTTATCATACATTTTATTTCATGTGTTATAATTCCACAACATATTAATACTAAATTAGCAATCAAAACTCCATGTTAATGACTGATATTGTATGGCAAAGAGATGGTAAGAGGACATTTTCCAAAGTTCACCCTTCTTTATGTATTAAGGCTCAAAAGAGAAAATGTCTAATGTTTTGATACACAGGAAATATCCAATTTTCTCCAAGAGAAAATCTAATTCATGCTGAAAATAGATTCTTAAAGAATGAAGGTTTTACAACAAAACCTTTCTTTAGTGGTAAAATATGAGAGAACATATTCAATTGTTAGGAGCCTAATACAATTTATCAATGGATCAATAATATCATATTTTAAAAGAAAATATGGAATAAAATGAAACTATTTATCACTGAAGGAAATGAAATGGACTTTGCCTTTTCTTAAAGTAAGAATAATTTTAGGGAATAGTAGGTAAAGAAGATAGGTCTACTTATAAGACTAGCTCCATTTATCCACGTCTTTTTAGGTCATTGACTCATATTCTTTCTGAAAGATTAAACTAAAATATTCTCCATGGTTAAACAGAATATAGTAAAAGATTACATGCTATTATTATGCCATAAACAGAAAATGCCAGGATAATAATTTCAGTAATGTAAAACAAATTATATCACAGTGGAGATTACGCCAAAGCATCCAATATATGTATTGATTTGAGTATCAGGCTATTGTGTAGTTGTTTTCAGAATGATGCTATAATTGCAACTTTAAGTAAATCTATTTGTAATAGAGTTATTTTTTGCCTCTTCTTGCATCAATAGTTCTAATTAAGTTTTTATTATTAAGGGTAATTTAAGCCAATATATTTTTACTTTAACTTAAAAATACAAGTTTAAAATGAAGTTTAGTGAGAGAAGATACTGAGAAACAGAATGGGTGTTTTGTTTATGAAATAACAGAGCCAAGTTAGTATCTTGAATTTCTACAGTAGACAATAATACCCAAAACTGAGCTTCACCCTGTAGCAAAATTGCATCATTAATCAGGAATTGTTGCATCATTTATGATTCTCAGGTTGGTGTTTCAAATACTATTCTTTTCATGTCTGAAGTTGTAGCAAAATAAAAAAAAATACTTCTGTCAAATAAGACCTTGTTTTTAAAATAATGAAATGATTTTTTGAGGGCAAATGTATATTTAGACCATGATTGCTTTAGAAAAATGATAATACGCTTAAGATAAGGATAAAATGCTCTATTAAAATTATGATCTTCTAAATTTTAATTAGTCATTTCATTTCGTAATTAGTTACTTCATGAGAAATTCATTTTGGTATATAGTGTGAGGCAGGGTCATAATTTTATTTTATTTTTCAATTTTATTTAATCAATTTCCCCAGAACTATTTTTTCCCCTAGGGATAGGGAATGCTTAATTTATCATAACATAAGTATTTGCATGTACTTCATTGTGATTCTGTGTTTAATACTCCATCGACTTATGTTTTTTTTAGCATCAGACTGTTCAATTGTTGAGCTTTCAGTTCAATAATTGTGTTTCATTCAATGTTTTTATTTATTACAGCCTACTTTTAAAAAAATTTCATATTGATCATGTGTGTTTTTTAACTTATCTGTAAGCTTTTGGCTTGTTGAATTGAAATACTTAATTTCTTCTACAGTACAAAGCCCTCATAGTCCTATACAATTGATAGCAGTGAATATCAGTTTTTAAATATAGTTTTGGCAATCTGATGATTAAAATAGGCCGTTTACTTTTAAAATCAAATGTACATGTATCTTACTACTAAAAAAGTTGTATGTTTTCTCATATTTTTATTTTGTACTTACAATTTAATTATTGTGAACAGCCCATACTTGTGTGCCTTTATTATTTTTCTATTAGGCTTTCTTTGTTTCATTCTTTTCTTTTCTTTCCTTTTTTTCTTGGTAAGTCAGTTTAATTACAGTACAATGTACCTTCACTGAAAGTCAGCTTTTTAATGTATAGTACCATTTGTTTTGACAAATGCATGCAATCATGTAACTACCACAAAAACCAAGATGTGAAACCATTGTATCATCCTCAAAATTTCCTTTCATACCCCTTTATAATGAAAATTTTCCTATCCCCATCCCAACCCTTGGCAATCACTGATCTGTTATCCATATCTATCTAGTTGTCTTCTTGAGATGTTCTAGTAATGAAATATTATAGTAGTCTTTTAAATCTGGCTTCTTTATATCGGCATAATGCATTTGAAATATATTCATGTTGTTGCATGTATCTCCAAATATGCGTCAACACTTGTTATTGTCTGTCTTTTGGTTATAGCAAGCCTGGTAGGATTGCATATGAACTTAACATGCATTTCTCTAATGACTAGTGATGCTGAGTATTTTTTTCATATGCTTTTTGGCCATTGGTATATCTTCTTTAGAGAAATGTCTATTCAGATCACTTGCCCGCTTGTATTGATTTATTTAGCCTAACTTAGCATCATAATGATTTACTCCTATCTCTTTTAGGAGTTTTCTAGTTTTTGCTCTTTCATTTATGTCCATGATCCATATATATTGAGTTAATTTTTGTGTAAGGTGTGTAACAGGAACTCAAATGCATTATTTTGCATGTGGATATCCAATTCTCCCAGCAACACTTATTGAAAAGATTACCCTTTTCCCATTGAATTGCCTTGACACATTAGCATTACCGTATGAATTTTAGAATCAACTTTGTTATAAATTTCAAGAAAAAACATGCAGTTGGAATTTTAACAAAGATCGCATTAAAATTTTTAGATCAATTTGGGGAGTATTACAATATTAACAATATTATATCATTTTCCTTCAGTAGGGAAGAACTTACTTTAGCACTTTTTATACCTCTGGTTTGATGGAATGAATTGTCTTTATTTTCTTTTTTGTAAAAAATGTATTCATTGAGCTTTGATTCCTGAAGAACAGTTTTGAGCTATTTTTTTTTTGTTACTTAAAATCAATGTTTTCTTTTTACCCTTTTTAGGTGTTTTAACATATTTTGAATTATTTTGACAAATATTGAAACAAGAATAGAATTGCAACTGAAATTGAATAAAAGCTCTAAACTAATTTGAGAAATCTGACTTTTTATCTTTCTATTCACTTTATATCTATTTATATAAATTTTATTTGATGTTCCTTAGTATTATTTGGATATTTTCCTTATGTTATTAGTGCTACACATTATAAATTAATACTGTTGCTGAGGATTTGTTGTCACAGATGTTTGTGGCTATTCTGAATTGAATCTATTTTTCTATAATATTTTTCTAACTAATTGTTTTTTAAAGAATATCTATTATGGTTTTAAATATTTATATCGATAAGCCACTTTAAAGAACATTATTATTAGTTAGATCTATTTAAAGTTATATAAACGATGATTTTTTTCTCCTTTTCAGTAATTATATGATCAATAATTTTAATGAAGGAATACTTTTTTAACTGAGAGTATTAAAATAATTTCCTATATAAATTATCTACAGCCACTTTCTCATTCTAGTACAACATTGACTCCAGTCTTACTTTCAAAAGCTTCCTGAAGCCTTTTCTGATCTCCTGTGGCAGAATTATTCCTTCCCTTTTTTCCCCCTCTCCTTTCATACTTTGTACTTTTAGTGTGTTAAATTGCAATTATTTGTTTATTGTCTCTTTCTCCCACTGGACTGTGAACTCTCCAAAATCCAGGAATTGTGATTAAATCATTTTGGTTTCTCTTGAGCCTAGCACAGCATCTGACAACTAAAAGGAAAAAAGAAATATGAAATCTGAATATACCTATAAAAGATAAAGACAATGATATAGTAATCAAAAACTTCCCACAAAGAAAATCCCAGGCCCAGATTACTTCACTGGTGAAATCTGGCAAGCATTTAAAGAATTAATATGAATTAATCAAAAATTCTTCCGAAAATAGAAAATAGATTAATTCCCACTCCTTCTATTAGACCAGTGTAACCAAGATACTAAAATGAGGCAAAAAAATCACAAGAAAACTATACACCAGTATCTCTTGTGAATACAAATGCAAAAATCCTCAAGAAGATAATGGCACTGATCTAGCAACACATAAAAAGCATTTTTTACATATTGACCAAGTCAGATTTGTCCCAGGAATGAAAGGTTTGTATAATATCCAAAATCCAATTAATGCAATATACTCCACCAATAGAATAAAGTACAAAACCACACGATTATTTCAATAGACAACACACACACACAACTCGATAAAATGCAACACCCTTTCATGGTAAACCACTGTAAAAATAAGAATTGGAGTACACTTCCTCAACATGATCAAGTCTGTTTTCAAAAAACCCACAGTTAACATCATACTTAAAAGTGAAAGAGTAAATGTTTTCCTCCTAAGATTAGGGACAAGAATGTCTGCTTTCACCACTTCTATTCAACATTATATTGGAGGTTCTATTCTAGAAAATCAAGCAAGAAAAAGAAACAAAAAGCATCCAGATTGGAAAGGAAGAAGTAAAATTACTTCTGTTAGCACAAGAGATGTTCTTACATATATTAATAGGAAATGCTAAGGATTCTATTAAAATTCTATTAGAACTGATAAACAAGTTCAACAATGTTACAGGATATAAGATCCATTTACAATAATCCATTGTATTTCCATACACTAGCAATGACAATCTTAAAAATAGAGAAAAATTCCTTTTTCAATAGCATTAAAAATAAAATAAGAATAAATTTAATGAAAAAGTACAAAATTGTAGACTAATATTACAAAACATCATTAAAAGAATTAAAGTAGTTTCAAACAAATGGAAAGGTATTCCATGTACATTGATCAGAAGACTTAATCTTGTGAAGATGACATTACTTACCAAATTGATCTATAGACTAAGCAAAATCCTTCTCAAACTACTAACTCGCTTTTTTAAAGAAATTAATAAGCCAAACAAAATATTCATATGGGCATACAAGGGACTCACAATAGATAAATAATTTTGAAAAGATAAAAAGAGTTGGAGGACTCATTTGACTTCAAAACTCATTACAAAGCTGCAGTAATCACTGGCGTATGGTACTGGCCTAAGAATGGCCATATAGATCAATAGAAGAGAATTTATAGTTCAGAAACAAACCCTTACATTTATGGCCCAATTGATTTTTTGAGGGTGCCAAGACAATTCAAAGGAAGAAGGATAGTCTTTTTAATAAATAATGGTGGAACAGCTAAGTATCTACATGCAAAAGAATAAAATGGAACTCTGTCTTACACCATACACAGAAATTAACTCAAAATAGCTCATTGTCGAAATGTGACACACTTAGAAAAACACATAGTAACAAAGCTTCTTGGCTTTGTATCAGGCAAAGTGGTTTTTTTTAGATATGACACAAAAACACAAATGAGAAAAGGAAAAAATGGATAAATTGGACTACATCAAAATTAAAAACTTTTTTGCCACAAAGGATGCCATCATACATCTGATAAGGGACTGGTATCTGGATTATATAAAGAACCCTCAGAACACCATAATAAGATAACTCAATTAAAATATGGACAAATGATTTGAATAAACATTTCTCCAAAGAAAGATATGAAAATTGCCAATTAGTACATGAAAATATGCTCAATATTACTAGTCAACAAGGAAATGTAAATTAAACCACAATAAAGTATCAATTCACACACACTAGGATGGCTATAATCAAAAAGAGACAATAACAAGTGTTGGTGAGAATGTGGAGAAATTTTAACCCTTATTTCTCGCAGTCCCCCAAGGGGTATAAGTGTGTAAATGGAACAGTATTATGGAGACAAATAAAAGCTGATGCAATAAGTGTCATCTAGACCATAACTGGTATTTTCAGATTTTTCTATAGTATTTTTGTCTTCCTTCTGTTAGGTAGATAGTGAGGGATTCTGGGTCTCTTAGGGATGAAAGTGGGTTCCTAGCCTTGGTACAATTGCTCCACCTGGGAATAAGGACAAGGGTGGGCCCAGGCCCCTATCTTAGTCCTGGCCCACTTTAATCCTGTCCCAAGCAACTGCCATACCTGGGGTAGGAGGGAACACCCTACGAAGCTGCTAATCAGAATTTAGCACAGCAACTGCAAAAGAATGCAGAGGACTCTCTAGCCTATGGGCCAAGCAGCATAGGTACGATAGAGTCCAGAAAGTGATCTAGAACTATCCACATGCATAGTCAGACTGAGATCATGCAATTCCCAATTGTCCAATCAAAGTGCTTCCATGGTGATGTGTGAACCACAGGGAGGTCCTAGTCCAGGCACTATAAGACAAGATGCAGAACATAACCAGGCCCTTCCTTTTGCCCTCCCTTTGCTGAGATAATGGGTCTGGTCATCATCTATGGCATATGTATCACGCTCTGTAAACCTTTATCTTGCTCTTACTCAATAATCTTATCTTTGTCTCCTCAATAAACCTCATTTTTGTGCTCTACTTACTTTGGTGCATCTGGTTATTCTTTGCGCATGAGCACACCAAGAACTGACATTTAAGACTGAAACCTGACACTTTCGTTTCCAGTATCTAGTTTGGGTGATCCTGTGTACTTAGGAAATTTTACTGAAATATCTGATGAGGCCAGAATATCAAATCAAGGCTCAGTGAAGTCATTCTTGCTGCATTTGACCTTGGAGAGTGTCTATCATAAACAGGTAACCCTGAAATTTTATATGTGGAAACATAAATTTGGGGAAATTATTTTAGGCCTGGCCCCCTAAGGCAGACCCTGAGATGGGAATTCATGTGAAAATGATTTACCAGTAATCACTCCCTAGATAAACCAGTAGGAGAGTAGGGAATTGAAATCAGGAATGAAAGGAGGCCAAACAAAGTTTTTGTAAGAAACAGTCCCTCAAGTATTAACTTTGTTTCAATCCTACAGGGGCAACCGTACAGACACTGTGGGTCACACCTCAGAAATGTTCCACTCATGTGCAAGGGAGCAGAGGTATTTATACCTCTACACTCTGCTGTCACTAGCCTGGGGCCACATGTAAATTCGCAGGTACTTTTTCTTCTTCTTGAGTGTAGTCAGTGATTCCAGCAGCCTAAGGGCAAAAGAGTGCGCCAACAAAGGTATAAGTTTTGGAAGTCAAACCACACCAGAAGCCTGTGTGCATGAAAATGGTAAAGGGATCCAAAGGAATGTGAGCAGAACACTGACAGAGTCTGGTGTAGGACTTTAAGTATGGAGTTTTTTCCTGAATTTATTTTCAGCTTGAATGGGATAATCACAGATGAAGTCATTATCTCTGAATCAAAATATTTCACTAATTTAACATGTATTTATTGAACACTTACCATGCCAGGCACAGATATTGGTGCAGGGGACATGAAAATCACCCAGACAAAAATTCCAGCTCTGTTAAGAGACACAGTCACATGATCACAACTCTAAATGAAAGAAGCACCACCTACGATGAATGTCAGTAATTAGTTTGAGCTACTACCCAATGTTTTGGGTCTTCAATCCTTCTCATTTTGGGGTTTGTTTTATTTGCTTGTCTGTTGGGGAAATTGTAATAGTGTCCTTGGTGAGAAGTTTAGAGATTATTCCTGGCTACTCTCTTTTTCTCAAGAATGATTTACCCTAGCTGATAGAAAAACATACAACAAACTTCCCAGCCTACACACTAGCTTGTTGTAGCTACCAGCTGTAAGTTGGCCATACCTCCCAATCACTGTTCTTGGTAATAGAGCTCATGAGCACGAGTGCACAGCTGTCTTTTCTCTCAGCAATATTTCTCACCTCCTTAAGGATGTCACTCCTGTTGTTATATCCTTTATTCTGATGCATCAATGTAATCATTTCTACTGGATTATTTGCATCATGCCCACTTCAGGGCCTTTCAATTTACTATTCCTACTGCTTGTTTTGCTCTTTCCCTATTCTTTGCACTATGGCATAGTGGTAGAGAACACAAGGCTTTGGAATCAAAATATCTGCATTCAAATCCTATTTCTATCTCCAAACCTCGTCAAGTTATTTAATTTCTTGGTGCCTCACTTTCCTCATATGTAAAATGTGGGTAATGATAATACTTTGTAGGGATATTATGATATTAAATAAGTTAATGTGTGTGAAGTTCTTAAAAATATGCCTGAGTGCTCAAAAAATGTTAGCTACAATTAACTAACAGTTACCATCTTCATAACCCTTAAACAGTCATCTAATCATTTTAAGTCACAGTATTCAGCATATTTCAATCAAATAATTGCGTATCACAATCTGTAATCGGCTTGCTTGTTGTCCATCTCCTCACCATCATATACCATCCAAAAACATATACAAAAAAAAGATGACCTGAATGAGCACGAGTCCTTTGTCCACTTTAATCATTGTTGTATCTCTATTATCCAGAACAGTGCCTGGCAATTAACAGGCATTAAGTAAATATTTGCTCAGCCAGTAAATGTTAAATGAATAAGTGGCATTTTTGAAAGATAATAGAGCCCTCTACTAGTGGCAACAATAATACACAGTGCTTTCTTCTAAAAAATAAATGCTATTGTGTATATTTTAAGTATATAACATGATGTTACAAGATACGTATAGATAGAAAAATGGATACTATGGTGGAACAAATTACCCGTTCCACTGCCCCCCAGTGGGAAGAACAGCTATAATCTACTCATTTAGGAAAAATCTTATTGTTAGCTATAGTCCTCATGTTGTACATTAGATCTTTCTACTTGTTCATCCTACATATTTGCTACTATGCATCCTTTGACCTATATCTCCCTATTTCTGCCCCTCCCACCTCCAACTCTATTAATCACAGTTTTATTCTCTGTCTCTATATATTTCACCCTTTTAAAAATATTTAACATATAAATGAGATAATGCAGTATTTGTCTTTCTGTGTCTGGCTTATTTAACTTAGCATAAATGTCCTTTAGGTCCATCCATGTTGTGGCGAATGGTAGGATTTCCTCCTTTCTAAAGGCAGAATAATATTCCATCGTGT
The DNA here is from genome assembly GCA_004363605.1 of Indri indri. Taxonomy (NCBI): domain Eukaryota; kingdom Metazoa; phylum Chordata; class Mammalia; order Primates; family Indriidae; genus Indri; species Indri indri. Next base: position 11,471 of record RJWJ010018090.1, read on the forward strand.
GTATATGTCTCACAGTTACTTTATCCATTCATCCATTGATGGACATCTACGCTGTTTTCCATATCTTGGCTATTATGAATAATGCTGCAGTGAACCTGGGAGGATGAACAGCCCTTTTGAAGTATAACTTATTCAGTAAACTTCTTAATTTCTATGGGTTGTTTATATTTACCTACTTTCTAAAATAATCTGGATTTACAAGAAGGGACTCAGACACCGTTAAAACAAGGGAAAAACAAAAAAACAAACCACATGTAATAGAAGGCTATATTCCGTTATTAATGCAGAAAAGTGGTGGGAGTAGAAAAAAAGGGTGCCATACAAGGTGCTTTGCAAATGTTATGCCATGCAGTTCTCACGTTAACTCTCTTAAATAGATTATTATCCCTACTCTTCAGTGAGGATACTGACAGGCAAAAAGATGTGCATTTTATAGCCATCGATGATTGAAATTAATCATACCAATCTATTATAGAAGGTGAACTTACTTTGGTTTCTGTAAGAAAAATTGAGTAGTGTCTTTCATCACAGCTTCACAGGACATTCTGAGGTGTTCTTCAAATGATTGTTTCTGATATATTGGTCTTTGATAAAAAATGAGGGCAGTGTAGTTGTAAACAACATAGTGAAAGTATATCTGGATATAAAATACTGTAGTCAAGGTATAGAGCTGTTGATTGCATGATTTCACATAAGGATAGAGCTTGCTGAATGTCAGCTCACAGAGGATTTGCATATTTCTGATATTTATTCCCCAAAATATTAATCTTCTCAGCTTTTTCCTCTTGTACAAAAGTAGCCAACTCATTGTAAAACATTTGGATATAGAGAAATTTTTGAAGAAAAAAACAAAAGTCACCGATATTCCTGCTTCCTATAAATTATGACTCAACATTTTGTTTCTTTCCAGATTTTTTCTTTTTTAATTGCATTTCTCTGTATGTGTATGCTTGCATATCTGTACACACTAAAAGATGGCAATCGGGATTTCTATTTATAGCAGAGTGAGAAACTAGATATTCTGTCCTCCCATGTAAAAACAACTAAAAATACTTGATAAAAGATTTTTTAAAACATTTTAAATTACATCACTGAGCTCCCTAGAAAATTAAAGAAAATCCTTAGAGGATAGAAAGGGAGCGAAATTGGGAATCCGAAAAGATAAATGAGCACTGAAAATAATTTCGACTAAGGGCATATGTCTTCTCTTTGATGGCTTGGGACATGGGTGGGGTGACCATACATCCCAGTTTGCCTGGGGTAGCCATCGTTTATTCATGTTATTACTGTATAATTATTAATAGCACTCTTTCACTTTTAAAAGTATCCTTGTTTGGGCAATAATTTATATTATCACCCTAGGCATGAGCAGCCTGATTTCACATAGATGAAATCCTAAAAGACTACCTCAGTGCAAATCACAGTAGAAGTAGAGCATGAAAAGTGTCCGTAAAATGTGTTTATGAACACTGGAGAAAGAGATAGACACCTTAACCACACATCATTCAGAGGCCATTTTGGATAAGACTGAACAATCTTACGCTGCTCACTAACCTCTCAGTGTATCACCTGACAGAGTAGATGTTCACAATGTTGGAACTAGTTACTTTTTTAAAAGGTGAATTAGGAATTAAAAGCTGTACTTTTGAAAGGCTGAATCAGGTGAATTGGCATTAGCAGTTTAAGAATATGAGAATGTGTCATAAAATAAGGCTTCCCTTAAAAACAATTTGATGGTAAAAATGTTAGTGCTTAAATCTATCTGGAAAAAATATATATAAAATACCTAAATCTTCAATGAAGCTAGGTAGATAAATTAATCTTTACTATGAAATATAAATAAGTGTAATATGTGGCAAGAGCTCATCCATTCCGATGTTCAGAACCACCTCATGGTCAGCTCTGTCCACTTTTGTTTCCTGTAGTTTCCACAGGAATACTTTTGGGAAGGCTTTGTGGGTTGGTGGGGAAACATAAAATATAGATAACTGGCAGTAACCAATGGAAAGCAGATTAGAGTTCCTGCTCATGCTATTTTTTTTCTTATTTCTTCTGAATTCTGCTGTAAAGGAATCTAATAGAATCATAGAACCTTGGATTTAAAAGGAACTTTCCTTTGTATAGTTTCCTTGAGGATTTTTTTAAAAGACATAATATTTGGTATAGCTTTGACAAAAGTTTTTTTTTTTTTTTTTTTTTATTTCAGAGGGCAAAAGAGGACCCAGGAAGATTTCAAGCCAACTATAGAGCCACAAACAATTTCTTTTTTTAAATGTTTTTTAAAAAATTTATTGCAGAATATTAATGTTACCGGGGTAAAATCAATTTGGCTACATAAATTGCTTTTGTACCATGCCCATCTCCAGATAGTGTGCACTGTACCCGTTAGGTGTGATTTTGCCCATCCCCTCCTCCCCCCTCCCACTTGCTTGATTTCTGGTGAATGTTACTTCCATATGTGCACATAGGTGTTGATCAATTAATTCCAATTTAATGGTGTGTACATGTGGGGCTTGTTTTTCCATTCTTGTGATACTTCACTTAGAAGAATGGTCTCCAACTCCATCCAGGTTAGTATAAGAGGTATTAGTTCAACATTTTTTTATGGGTGGGTAATACTCCATGATATATATACACCACATTTTATTAATCCACTCGTGTATTGATGAGCACAAAAAATTTCTATAGAAGCAATAATTTCATTTCTATAGCTAGTTAAAATTAACATCACCAGTAACTCTAAACAACCAGATTGTCATGATTGAAAGTCTAACACTTATGTCTAAATCACAGTAACAAAGTATTTAATAAGTACATAAAATTTTTAAAACCCCAAAGTTATTAAAACTATAACATCTATTTTTTGAGGAGAATGCCAGTTATTCTGGGGCCGTTTTGAAATACTAAAAAAACATCGCATTGCAATTTAACAATTATAATCTAGATATGCACTGCTAGATATTAAACTTGCATATAGATTTACTTTTATGATTTCAATTTAAGAATAAATAAAAAGTAGATATTTTATTTTATCTTGATTTTCTTATATCCTGACTTTTTAATTTCATATTATGTTTTGAAGATCTTACAGTTTCATTAACTATCCTTCAAAATTGTTATTTGTAATGGCTGTATTATATCCCACATATTTAACTTGTCCCCTATTTTTGTAGTATTTAGTTTTTTCAAATTTTTAATT
>RJWJ010018090.1:14769-32364 GCA_004363605.1 Indri indri
GGGGGGGGGGGGAGAGAGAGAGAGAGAGAGAGAGAGAGAGAACCACAAATATGTGAGTAACCTTATATAACACAGTTACCCTGCCTACACATAAATTTAGCCTGATAAATGTCCTGTAATGCAATTATACTTCCTGTTCTTGGGAGGAAGAGGGAGAAAGGGCTAGTAATGGAGTACAGACTTCCCTACTACAACACAGAGACACATAGGGGCTGCTAATATCTTGCTACCTGTTTCCAGATTGTTTTTCAAAGAGGTTTTACTAATTTATAGAACCGTATGACACTACATTAGAGTACCTAGCTCACTGCATCACAACCAGTTTCTGGTATTATGATTTTTAAAACTGACAATCCAGTTAATAAAAATGTGTGCTATTTTGTTTAATTAGCGTTTCATTTTAATTGCATTTTGATTGCCATTAAAAATGAAGTTTATATATTTATGGTCATTTATTTTTTAACTTTTTGTTTTGAATTAATTATAGATTCACAGGAAGTTGCAAAGAAATGTCCAGGGAGGTCCCATGCACCCTTTACCCAGCTTCTCCTGATGTTAACACCATGCATAACTATAGCACAATATCAGTACTAGGAAATTGACATTGGTACAATCCACGGACCTTATTCAGAGTTCATCAGTCCTACATCTACTCATTTTCATGTGTATATGTTTGCGTATGTGTAATTGTATCTATACAATTTCATCACCTGTTTAGCTTTGTCTAACTTTCACTGCAATCAAGGTACAGAAGTTGTTCTACCTATTTATAGCTACCCCCTTCACCTACCCTCATCCCTAACCACTAGCAACCACTAATGTGTTCACCTTTTCTATACTTTTGTCACATTTAGAATATTATATAAATGGAATCATATAGTTTGTAACCTTTTAAGATTGATTTTCTTGAAAAGCCTGCATAATCCCTTTAATACTCATCTACATTTTCATATGCATCAATAGGTGGCTCCTTTTTATTGCTGAGTAGTATTACATGATATGGATGTACCACAGTTTAGTTAACTATTCACCTATTGAGGAGTCTTTTGGCTGTTTCTGGGTTTTGGCTATTACAACTATAGCTGTTATGAACAACCTTGCATGCATTTTCATGTGGGTATGAATTTTTATTTCTGTGGGTGACGTCTAAAAGTACAATCACTGGGTCATATTAAGTTAGCTCATGTTTAGTTTTGTAAGAAATTGTCAAACCGTTTCCAGAGTGATGGTAACATTTTGCATTCTCATCAGCAATGTATGGATGATCCAGTATCTCGGCATCCTCACCAGCATTTGGTTTTGTCACTATATATACTTTTTTTAATTTAGCCATTCTGACAGGTACGTTTTAGGGCCATTTATTTTGTGTGTGTGAATTTCCCTCCATTTGGTGCCTGTTTTTCTATTATAGCATGGATGTATTTTCTCTTAAATTATTAAGATCATTTTCTACATTAAATATATCAAGACATCATTACCTTTTTTGGATTTTTTTTTTTTTTACCAATTTGTTATTTTCCTTAAAACTTTTTTAGTCACACAAAAGCATTAAATGTTTAGGTAAGCAAATTTGTCTTTTCCTTTGCAAATTGTTTTATCACTTTTATATTTAAAAGTTGTTCTCTACCAAGAGATTGTTCTTTGATATATTCATTTTTAAGTTTTGGGTTAGTTTTGGTCCATCTAGAATGTATTTTGTTATATAATTTGAATACTTATCTTGAGTCTTTAGCCACATAAATAATTATCTCAAAATTATTTGAATAGTCCCTCCATTTTTTTCTCATTGGAATATGCTGCTCCTTTTATCACCCACTCCTTTTTTAGATTTGATTCTGTTTCTGTGAAATCTATGCAGTCCTGTCTATCTGTCAATTCTTGTGCCAGTACCATTTAGCTGGGATTTTGTCAATAACTAGGTAGCAGTCAAATCAGAGATTAGGTTCCTGGAGTTTAGATATGTAAATCAATGGAAATGGGATCATATGCTTTAGTTATCAAATGCGAGTGTGAAAAAGGTAGTGTTTGTTAGGAAAAGGCAGAGGCCTGACTTATGTCTTGTTATGTAGGAGATTCTGATTGTACACCTAAAGAGGTTCTGCTTATAGGATTGTACACCTTAAATTAGGTAATCCAGGGTGCTTGGCAATAATCCCTAATTCTTCCTCAGACTAACTCCATAGATCCAGGGTCATACATGCCTCTTGGGTATGCAGTAATTACTCTCAATAGATCTATATCCCTATTACTGATCTTAATTTATACTTTCACAGTGTTGTAACATTTGTATAGGAATCTTTTTTTTTTTTTTTTTGAGGCAGGGTCTCTCTCTCTTGCCCAGGGTAGAGTGCTGTGGCATCATCATAGCTCACTGCAACCTCAAACTCCTGGGCTCAAGTCATCCTCCTGCCTCAGTCTCCCAAGTAGCTGGGACTACAGGTGTGTGCCACCATGCCTGGCTAATTTTTCTGTTTTTAGTGGAGACCAGGTTTCTCTCTTCCTCCGGCTGGTCTCGAACTCCTGACCTCAAGTAGTCCTCCCATGTGGGCGTCCCAGAGTGCTAGGATTACAGGCATGAGCTACCCAGCCTGTGTAGGAATTTTTTTTTTATTTCAGGATATTATGGGGGTACAAACATTTTGGTTACATGTTATGACTTTGCCTCACCCAAGCCAGGATTAGAGGCAGAAGTTAGTGATGTGAATGGAGTACACTCAGGTCAGTGCTTTATATGAAATGGTATCTGTCTTTGGCTCCTAGAATTGCGTTCTGGAAAGCAGCTAAGTAAGATCTATTATTAATCAATAATTGAAGGAATAATTCACCCAAGGGCAGAAAAAAGGACTTCAGTTCTTTCTGGTGGTATAATAAAGTTTCAGAGACTTTATGTTGAATCATTTTCATTTCATTTATTTTCTGTCTTTTCAAGAAGACACCATAGTTTTGTCACTCAGAAAATAAATCTTAACCTACATACCACTAGCAATTTTATTTCACAATTACCAGTGTATAAATGGGTTTATGGTCACAAATACATATAACCCATCCCAAAATTGTTAAATAACAAAGATAATTTATTGACTCATGTAACTGAAAAATTCAGAGATACTGTGAGTTTTACATGGTCTGATTCAGTCACCAATTCAATGACCAAACAGGATCACCTGGGACCTACCTGGCTTATTTCAGTTATTCTTCTCTGGCTTCCATAGAGTTAACTTCATCCTAAAGTCAGTTATTCCTGAGGTCATAGATGGTTGTAAACAACTCCCTGAAAATATGCTTCCTTGTTCAGGAGAGAATGTAGATGTGTCTTACCATTCCCTGTGATAATAATATGTTCAGGTATTTGGAAAATGCCAATTAGCTTAAGCCATTCAGATTTTACCTCCAGAGGTTGGGTGTAAGGTTAATCCTATGCATGTCATCTAGTAGAGAAAGTTCAGGATTATGTTGCCATGAAGGAGAGGAAATGGATGCTGGGCAGCAAACCAAAGCTGTCTGCTATGCCCATTATTCAAGTACTTTAGACACGGTTTCTAGAAGAGCCTCTGAAGGATGATTTGAATTAATACAGCTGGCTGTTCTCGTAGAGCCCTGTAGAGATTCTGAATATTCCTGGATCTCAATCAACAACAAATACATATGTACTGACTCTCTAGTATGTGCTAAGCAATTTCCTGTCATTGCATGTACCCTGGAAAGAATAAAGGGGGGTGTTTCCCATCAGAGACTACTGGGTTCATAGGGGTAACATTTGCAAATCTTGTGAAAAATCCACTCTGTATAGATAAAGCCTTTGTTGGATAGCTTGGCATTTGACCAGAATGAAGGCAGCTGGGCTGATCTAACTGCTCTTTCTCCTTGAGCCACAACTGTTTTCTGAGTGGAGCTACTTCAGCGTTACTGTCCACAACCTTGGTCTACACCATGTTCAGATGCACACTGGTCACGGTTGAGTGTGATAGAGATATAGGCAATGTGTCTAGAGGTAGTCACTTCATTTTTGCATGTGTGTAGGCACCATAGATTTCAGATGTGTGTAAGCAGTTGATATCAGTGGCCATAATGCTTGAGGTGGCATGGGCTCATGCTTCATAGGCTACCCAGTTTGACACACTAAGTCTATAGACATATGAGGAGGAGAATATTGCTTTTAAGTAAAGGAGATAGTGTCCTTGTGATGTTTTGTGAGTGATGATGGCAGGTTAAATTAATGCCATTCTCACCTCTCCTGCTGGGGTTTCTGGTAGAATGACATAACACTGATAATCTAGCAGCAATTTCCTTTTAGGTTTTGAATGAGGGCATATAATGGTAATGGAGAAATTTAGAAGAATCTAGAAGCTTTTCAGATTTTTGTTTTTTGTGTGATTTATGTCTATGGATGAGAGCAAGAATTACTGTGTTACTGAGCATTCATTTCCTGTCCAGGCATGTAATCTGTGATATATATGCTATTAACTAACAAATAAGTAGCATGTTACAATTTGCAGAGTAATTTCACAGTGTGTTTTTACTTTACTTGATCTTCACCAGAATCTTGTAGGTGAACTGGGAATATGTAGTAATTCTATTTTGCAGATGCAGAGACTCAGTTTCAGAGAGATACGTTAGTCATAGTCATAAAATAAGCAAACAGTGAATTAGGGACTTAAACCCTGGTCACCTTGTTCCAAATCCCACTATCGATCCACTTTAGAAACCATCCTTACATTTTTAAAAGGAGTAATGGGGCGAGAGATTACGATCAATGGTAAATTATTGTCCTAAGTATTTCTCCAATCTGCTTTTGGAAGATTCTCCCGTGGAGGTGGAAATGAGTCTCATGCTATTAGGCATGTTTCTAGAAAAGGGCAAAAAAGATGAGATTAAGAAACATGCTTTTACCAGTCTGTTTTCAAAGGAAATATGAAAATATCTGCATAATGTTATGGAGTTGTTGTCATTCTGTTCAGGGTAGGGGAAAGTGTCTTCATTATGTTTGTTGCCTACTTTCAATAGCTACTTTCTTTACATTAGATCAAGCCACCATCATATCTCAATTGGCTCTCCTCAACTAGTCTACCTCCCGTTTTTTACCTGTGAATGTATCCCTACACTTTATCCAAAGTGATATTACTAAAATGAAAATTGGGTTATGCTCACAAATAAAATATTCCAGCATTCTGCACTATCTATGGGATGGAGTTCAAATTCCTTAGCACGGTGTATAAAGCTCATTGCCATCTTCCCCACCTACCTTTCTAACCTTGAGGCATATCGCTTCCTCTTGTGCACGCTGTACTACAGGCATTCTGAGTGATGTCTGTTCTGCCAGTCTCATATAATGTTATCTCACATGTGCTGTGATTTACATGATGTTGCCTCTGTCAGGAATATGCTTTCCTTCTTCCCTATTGTCCCTTGGCGAGCTTCTTGCTACTCATCCTTCAGTGGGTTAAGCACTATTTCCTTAGTGAAACTCTCTCTGATTCCTTTCCTTGGCAGACAAATTTAGTCCCTGCTTACTCAGATTGTGACCCATATAGAAGCTTACATATATTTTTTATAATACTCATCAGTTTTCTATTATTTGTTTTCTTAATTTTCACCCAACAAATCTGTAAACTCTTTGAGGTCAGGTATACTGGCTGACTACATTTTGCTTCCAAATTTCAAGCACAGCACCTTGCATATAACAAATACTCAATATCTTTGCTGAATGAATGAATGCATAAGTGAATAAATGTGAACTTACTAACTTGCCTCATTAAAGTGCACGTGTGATGAGTACTTTAAGTTTGTATGACATCTTTGCAAGTACAAGGAATGTTTGGTCAGGCACAGGCATTGTATCATATCTGGAATGTGCATGCTATTGATATTCACTATAGTGAAAAAGTACACTTAATACTCATAAATGTAGGTATAGAAGAGAGTGGTAGGGGCAAAAAGAGCTGGGATTTAGTGACAGGTTTGCAAACAAAGGTTTGCTAAAAAGGTACTGGGTGAGCTTGGGCAAATTCCTTTCTTTCTCTGGGCTTCAACTTTCTCATCTGTAAAATAGACATAGTAGAGGGAGATGGGTGATTAGCGAGAAATGATCTCACAGGGCCCTTTGTGCTCCAATGGTATATAATTCTAGGAAGCAGTGTGTGATTTACTGAAAATGGTAAAACTGTGACTACTGAAACTGCCTAAGCTGCGTGATCTTTTTTCTTTCTTAGACCAAAGCATTCCTTTAGGATATGAGCATTGCCACTCATTTTTAACATTAGGAGACTTTATTTCCCACATGTAAGATTTATATTACTAAAAATGCTATTGAGTTAATTCTCCTCTAGTCCTAGCAGCTTCACAGTTTTGAGAACCTTTTTTTTTTTTTTAAATCAGACTGGACATTTTAATAAGTGTGGAAAAAGTGATCTCAGTACAAAGACTTAAATAATTTTCTTCCAGTGTTTTTGTTTTTCTGTCATATAGTTTGCAGACTTACTGAATGTTGGAAGAAAAAGGGGAAGGAGGGAGAAGAGGGAGGGGGAGGAGGACAAGGGAAGGGAGAGGGGAGAAGGCAGGGGTCCGGGAGAGGGAAAAGGGGAGGAGGAAAGAGGAGGAGAAAGGAGAAGGAAACAGTATTGGTGTGGTCCAACCAACTCTAGGAAAAAATTAAGAAATCAAATACCAGATTCAATCTTCTTGTAATTTTAGTACGGAGATATGAATTTGATATTTATCAATGTTTTAATACTGATGGCTACCCATAGTGAAGTTCTACATTAAAATGTAATAATTAAGACATTTCAAGTGAGTGAATGAGGTAAAGACTTTTGAAAATAAGTCTTTATTGAGGCTTATTTCTTCCAGATAAATTAAAATCTTGAAGTAGCTTAGGAAGTAGCTTTATCCTCAGTGTTTTTAAAAGCTCTCTAATGATAGATCAGACATGCCAACACTTGGATAAGCTTTTTTCATATAGAAATTTTATTCAATGTTACCAAATTTTAAGACATTAAAACCTAAAAAATCCTATGACCAAGAAATTCTTTTATTAGATAAATAATCAATGAAAACGCATACATATTAATATAATCTCTAAATGACATATACAAGAATGTTTGTAGCAGTTCTGTTTATAATAGCCCCAAACTGAAAATAATTGAAATCTCTGTCAATGAAAGAGTGGATAAATACATAGTCACACAATGGAAGAATACCAGATAGCATTGAGAATGATTGATCTACACTTTTTACAGCAGTGTGGGAAAATTTCACAGCATAATTTTGAGCAAATTAAGTCAGCAAGAAGAAAGTATGCACTGTATGATTGCATTTATATAAAGTATTAGAACAGCCAGTACATACCTATGCCATTAGAAATTCTGGATGGTAGTGATCTTTGGAAGAGAATGACCAGGACAGGGCATAAAGGGCGCTACTAGGGGTCCTGGTAATGTTATATACCTTGATCTGGGTGATGGTTTTGCGGGTATATTCGGTTAGTGAAAATTCACTGCACACTTAAAATATGTGCAATTTTATATGTGCAAACATACTTTAATAAAAAAGATAAAAATGATGGCTTATGAAAAAACCAAGAGGAAAAATAATTTAATTAATAATTTTTTAAAAAAATCATACCTTGAAATGGTGCTATGTTCTTGAGATTATGGTTAATCCACAAGTGAGTCATTTGTAATATCAAGTTCCTTTGACATACATGTATAATTAAGCTTATATCTCTTTTAGGGTAAACTTGTTATAACTGTCTATTTGTGTCCTGGTTTGTTTTGGGGATCTTGCAGGGAATTCACTGGCATTCTTTTGGTAGATAATTATAAACCTTTCACTGTTGTTTTAAAGATATCAGTAACAATTGAAGGACTTTTTGATCAGAAGTTTTTCATGTTGGACAGATCTGCATGGGCCTTAATTCTCAAGGACTTCCTGCAGAGAACTCCATTATTAGGAGGACATTTATATGGGTGTTGGGGGGGTCTTCTGGTGCCCTGAAACTTCTCACCCAAAGGTACTCCTCCTGTTAATCCTTGGACCCTGCTGTTGCTGTTGTAGCATGTTTCCCCAGCTCACACTAGGCTAGGGACACAAATATGAGCATGGTAGACATTACAAAACAATATATTCTGACTCTATCCTCAACTAATCTGTGGGAACTCCATTACCCTCATATTTAACCTATAGTGGTTTACCTTCACAGGGGAATGGGTCTCATGTATATTTATTGATTATTTAATTAAAATTATATATGGTGTTTGTCACTTACCTCCCTTCATCTGATGCTGAAGATGCCTGTGTTGGGCATGTATTCCTTGGATCTGGACGCATGTTCCATAGGGTTCCACCACCAACTGTACTACCTCTGTTACCAAAGTTAATAATAACAAAGGAATGCCTATCATTTGTTGAATTTATGCTAACATAGAAGGCTATACTAAGCTCTTTAGATACATGATATCATTTGATTTTCATGAGTCAATTTTGAGGAAGACACTATTCATAGCCATGTTTTACAGATGAGAAAATTGAAGCATAAAGGAATTGTATAACTTACTTGCCCAAATTCACATAGCTTGTAAGTAATAGAGCCAGAATATTAACTGGGTCTCTCTCTCTCCAGAGCTCAAAATCAACCCTTAATAGGTATTGCTATAAAATAGTACTAACATGTTTTCAGTGTCATAAGAGAACTGAGGGACATAATGCACATTGGACTCAGAATTGTTCCCTCCATTACTGGACCATTAACTTTGGGCTAGATATATTCCTCTTGCCCCTGTCTTCCCTTGCAGTGTGTTCTTTTCTTTGATGCACTCACATCCTCCATTTAAATAAAAAGTCTCAATAGAGAGGTTTTGCGCCTAAGCTGGTTTCTGTATATTTTTATATTATGTGGTTTTGTCAGAATTTTAAATTATTTCATTTTACCAAGTAATCGCTTTAGTGTATCCTTTTTGCTAATGGTGCATTTTACCTACCTTGTTTGTTGTTTAACTTTCTAAGTTCTATTGATTTATTTCTCTATTGCAGTGTTTATGGAATGTTTTATCATTTTTATTTGTGTTCTCTCTTATTTAATCTATTTATAGACCCTATAAGAATAAGGTCAGCCTAAAACTATTATTTCCACTTCACGTTTTATGTTTGAGTATGGGTTTTTAGATAATTGTATTATTTTCAGATTTTTATCCTGTTTCCTTTGTTTCCTTTTATACAATCCGATTTTATCTGACTTATAGCACAACCTCTCTATCTTTTTTGCTTCAGAGGATGTGGGGTGGACATGGAGATTGGTGTGGGATGGAGATTTATGTGTGTGTTTGTGCCTAACCCAGTCTGTTCCCCAAGAAGGAGAGGTAGAATATCTAATATTAGAGAACCTGCTCCACCTGGTGGCTTTGTCAAAGTTCTTCCTTCAGAAAAGGACGTTTTTGGGCCTCGAGGGTAGTAATAATGATCCAGCAGTTGTAATAGTAGTAATAGTAGCAGCAACTACCATTTACCAAGCATTGATAGAACAGACACAGAAGTAGGTGCTTTACTTGCATGTCTTATTTAATCTCCCCAATACCCTACAAGTAGGTGCTGGAAATTTCATTTTATTCACAAGAAATTAGAACTCCGATAGATTAAATCATTTGTAGAGCCTTGATTTGAATCCAGACCTGTCTCAATTCCTAAATCCTTGCTTTTTCTGCAGAGGTCTCCTGAACACACACAGCTAGGGAAAAACAGGATTCCCTATGAGCAAGAGGGAGTGAGGGCTTCTTAAGGGCTCTTTCCTTCCACCTAAATTCATCTAGTTCTTACTGCAAAGAGAGCCCTCCCTACCCCCACCAGCATCTGGGTCCATTGACTGTGTATAACCAAAGATCTTTCTTAGCTGAGCTAACACAAGGATCCAGTTTTTGTGGGGACAGAACAGCCTCAGTATGAAATTCTGTCACCTTGGCTCACTTCCCTATCTCTAGTTTGGCTCAGGTCAGCTGCTTCTGGGTATTCAAAAACCCCCTGTAGGCAGGCTTGCATCCCAGCTGTTTTATGAAGGCAATGTATAACTTTTGCCTCTTGGTTAACAAGCCCTAGAAGTAGCTTTCCTCAGCAAATTCTGCTTCTTTTTTCAGACAGACCTGCTGAAGCACTGAATCGTTTCCTTTTTCTTTCTCTTTCCTGGTTACTTAAATAGTATAAAACCCACACAGGAAGAACATGATGGCAAATATCCAACAACACCTCCTATTCACCAACCAGGATAAAGTTTACTTTTGCAACCATAGTAACCATTGCCAGCTGCTGTGTAACTTACTCTTGAAGTTCCTTGTATATTGAAAATAATTCACATGAAACCACTTGAAATCACCTCTTAAGTGGATAGCAACCCTCATCTGCCACTAAGTCTCTTTTTTATGGAAGCTTTATTTTTTTCATCCTAAAGTATAAAAACATATTTGGATGTAACACAATGACGTTTCCTTGCAGCTGTTAGAAATTTCCCACAAGATGTATAAAGTATTTTGTGCCTCTTTGTTTGTAAGAGTTAGATTTACTGTCCCAAGCAGATGACCGAAAGAACTACTAATGTTGATAAAGGATCATACACTAATTATGTGGTATTTTAAAAATGTTAACTTAATAGGGGAGGAAGAGGGGATCACTGGAAAGACCTCAGTGCTGGGGATCAGAAAATCCACTGTACTAATAACCAACCATGAGATATTAGACATGTCACTTTACTCAAATCTCAGTTTTTCACATATTCAAAGGGGAGAGGAGAGAGTGAGACCAGATGGTCCCTCCATCTCTAAGAAGAAACTTGTTCTATATGTCATCTGACAGAGGACAACCCTAGCCCCAGCCCCCAAATGACAAAGAACAGTATAGAATAATGTATTTGGAGCTGAGAGACAATAGCTTTATGTGATAATTATTAATTTATGTTCTCTTATTTCTTTTTTTTATGTTCTCTTATTTCTGACTCCACACTTTGCTCTCATTTGTGATACTGGAGCTGGACTGTGTAACGTTTCTCCTTTGCCAGCTGGCTTGTTCTTACCAACAGAGGGCATTGGAGGCATACCGCAAGGCTAGAGAAGGAAGAAGCAGCCTTCTTTCTGTGTTCTGTCCTCCTTTGGGACCAGTGTCCTGAGTTCTGATAGCTTTAACCTTATATCCTTCGGTGGTCAGCAGTGGCCCGAGTCTTCTGGCATGGTTCTTTGCCACCACAGCAGTCAGCCTCATAGTTCAGCTGAGGCCTGTGCTCTCCAGCAAGTTTCTCTGCCACCCTATAAGATTGTTCCTGAGGTTCAATTGTAGCTTTTGGCTTCTGATAAATCTCTTCCCCAATGGCATGCTGTGTGTTCCTGTGGTAGTCATATCCCTACACTCAGGGGTCTGACCCTCAGCCTTGGGGAGGACCTCATATAAGTTTCTAAGTACCTTCCTTGTCCAGTCTTCCTCAACCCTGGAGTCCTCTTTTATCCCTCTTAGTAATTACTAGTATTACTTAAGTACTTAGCAACTCTTTATATTATACTTCTTATTATTCAAGGTGATTGCGTGATTTCTATGTATCTCCTGAATGGACCCAGACTGATACATTTACTAACTGGCATAGCCACACACACATATACATGTGTATATGGACATATGTGTGTACACTTAATGGCATATGATAGAAGTCAAAATGAACTAACAAACAAACAAGATTTTTGGAGGCGAGGTTAGAAAAGGAAATTTAAATGTCAGAAGAGGACGTGAGAAATGTTATCTTCATATGTGGAATCTGCTCCATTTACAATTGGGCCAGCTCTGTTGGCAACAGGGACCTGACTGAGTATGGAAGAAAGCTTAGGAAAATGAAAGTAATAAAAACACTTTAATTGAGTTCCAAAACACTGACTTCAAAACAATTAAATTAATAAAATAGTTTCATTATTTTTGAACTCAATGAAAGTCTTTAAAAATTAAATTGTTTTTAACTCATGATTTGTTAACTCAATAAATGGGATTTTCAATGTAATTGCTTTTGAAGTTACTGTTTTTGAATGTAGTAAAAGTTTTTTTTAAAATTTTTTTCCTTTTATTATCTTACTTCTTTTAAGGCTCTTGATCACCAAAGGCCAATTTGCAGAGTATTAGTGCCCTGCAGGGAAGCAGGTAGGCACTGCATATGAAGAGTCAGCCCACACGGTTGTGAGATAGAAATGAGGAGAGTAAATGCCATATATAGACAAGTATTCAAGCTTCCAGGTACTCTCATTACTTCTCAGATCTCACCTATGTATTCCCCCTGACCCTACTCTTTACTGATGCCTTTGTTTCAAGCTTCGCTGGAAAACTGAAACAATCAGAGGCATTGCTCATTTTCCTACCATCAAGTCTAAAAAAATACAATCTTTAGCCATTTCCATTTTTCCTTCCCCCTAGTTACAACAGAAAAAGATGACTTTCTCTTATCAAAGGCCAATTACTTGTACTTTGGATCCCATCCTCTCTTGCTTTATCAAGGCCTTCTTGAATAAATTATTAACTCTTCCTTTTAAAATGTATTATTTTAATTATCATAAAAATCGGCTATAATATTTTCAAACCCCTTGTTTCTATTTTCATCCTACATTCCATATTGAACCCAATGCAGTCATCTTTATGCTACTACTACTCCATTAAAACAGGTTTAGCCAAAATCACAAACACATTCCTTGTCACCAACCCCAAAAACACATCTTGATCCTCATTTTACTCAATCTTTGAGCATGATTTGACCACTCCCTACCTGAAACATTTCCCTCTCTTGACTTCTGTAACACCACACTTTCCTGATTATCTCACTAGATGTTTAATCTTAGTCCCTTAGATGGCACTTTTTCTTCTAAATATTGATGTTCTTCAGGATTCAATTTCAGAATCTTTCTTTTTTCTCTACATTCTTTCCTGAATTGATTTCCTCAATTCCAATGGATATAAATACCTTTGTTATGGGCTGAATTGTGGCCCCCTCAAAAGTCTTATGTCGAAATCCTAACCCCTAGTACCTCAGAATGACTATATTTGAAGATAGGGCCTTTAAATAGGCAATAAAGTTAATATGAGGCCAGTAGGGTGGTTCCTAATACAATATGACTTGTATCCTTGTGAGAAGAGGAAATTAGGACACACATAGAGACACCAGGGATGCTCATACACAAGGAAAGACCATGTGAGGACACAGCGAGAGGGTGGCCATCTGCAAGCCAAGGAGAGAGGCCTCAGAAGAAACCAACCCTGCTGACACCTTGATCTTGGACTTTCAGCCTCCAGAATTGGGAGGCAATAAATGTTTTGCCCACCTAAATAACAAATAGGTAAACTCTCTAGAAGAAAATGATGTTTATTTGGAAATAGACATTGCAATAAGAGTATATATGCCATAGGATACTCTGTGCATATTCAGGGAGGTAAAGAAAAACAAATATTTTTAAAGGAAAATTTAGGAGGATTATATTAGTGTTTCGAGACAATTATCCTTGGCTACAAGTATCGATAACAAGGGTGGTGGCCATCAGAAGTTGTACAGGTAGTTGCAGGGCATATGTCCTCACAGAATATTTTTTTTTCCATGTAAGTTTGCAATGACCTGATTCAGTTCTTTCTGTGAAAGACAATTAATTACATTATCTGGTATTTACTTACAAGGTCAGTCCCCATCTAGTCTATTTTTTTGTTACATGATCTACTTTGAGGTTGACATAGACATTGAGGGGGTCAAAATAATATTTATTCTACTTTTTATACTATTTCCTACCTCTGAAATATTTACTAGTAAAGTAATGATAATCAAAGGATTTCTAATATAAATAACTAAGATTCAGTAGGTAATTAGTCATTTCACAAATATTTCTTGAATACCAGTTATATATCAAATAATGGGAATATAACAGTGAACACTATAACAGGAACAACACTATTTCTTCCCTCAAAGAATATGGATTCTACTGAAGGAGACAGGTGGCTACCACCACATACTGAGTAAATTAACACAAAAAAAACTCAGGATTCCCTATAGCGGGGCTATAATCAATCAAATACACACAATTTGCTGGCAGTTTGGAAGTTGTTACAGTCTTCCCAATGTACAGTTTAGTAACATGTAATTCAAAGAGAATGGATAATTATAGGTATACTTTGACCCCAGAATCCTATTTTTGGAAACATTGCTCAATAAAGTGATTCGAAAGGAAAAACAGAACCTCTTCTGTACAAATATATTTATATCTGCACAACCTATAATAACAAATTGGAAATAACAAAAAATTCGTGTTTGGGGAATTGTTAAAATAGGGATAGTATAAAGTCTTAACTTCAATTTTCATAGGAAACAGATCCAGAGACTAGGATTCAAGTAAAATTAGTTTATTTGGAAGGGGAAAGGGACACCAGTAGGAGAGTGGGGGCATGAGACAGGTAAGACAAGGAAGCCAGTGAAAAGTACATTATCAAGCAGCTGCCACTGAGGGTGACTGAAGATGTTCCATTGGAAAACTGTGACCAAAATGACATGATGCACCTTAGAATGATGCTATCAGTGGGATGGTGTATTGATATTCTAATTCCTAACAGTCATATGTTGAGGTCTGTTCCAAGGCAATGTTACTTCTTTAGCATTTCCTGCTAGCTAAAGGCATGGCCAGAATGGCTTCCAGTGGTTGAGAATGGAGAGACGAAAATTCTTCAGTCATAGATGCAGATACTGACGGTTTTACATAGTCTAGAGTACATTGAATGGTTAGCTAATATAACAATGTAGTGATATACTTCCCTTAAACGTGAAAAATGAGTAGATCATGTACATATTTGTAAAAATCTGGAAGAAAAAAATGCCAAGCAAATGAAGAGCATGGTACTATTCATGCAGTGTTTACAAGCATGGAAAGAGTAGTTATTTCACTAGAACACATGGAATCTTATAAAACAGTGTCATCAAGCAGATGCTATTTATTTTGTATTATAAAGGTATCTAATTAATCTATGAAAATACTTCAATGTTAATGGAAAAAATGACTTTTCAATTAGACGTCAATAAACTGATACCTTTCCAATGCTAATGGTAGTGGATGGGAAGATACAGATACCAGAGATGTTGCGGAGGTGGAATCGATGGGACCTGGTGACATCATGGGTTTGGTAGGGGAAGAAGTAAAAGTCATCAAGGATAAACTGAATACTTGTGACTAATTGAATGGAAGGATGGCAGCATCTTTAACAGTGCTAGGGAAGTCAAGAGGAAGACCTTATAGTAAGGCAGAAGGTGGTTGGGTAAAGATGAAAAATTATGATATTGTTAGAAGTGTTTCTAAATATGACATTAAGGCTGGAGAGACCTTGACATATTCACTGAGGATATCAGTCTCTGAAATGTATAGAAATGGATATTAGAAAAACGTTAAAGGGAAAAATAATGTCACGCCTGTAGGTTACCCCCAAAAAAGTAATAAATAGCTACATGAGGAGGAAAAATGATCCCTTTCAAAGAGAATGGTTTCTTCCTTAATCATTCTAATAATTTTTCTTAACTTTCTTCTGTCCAGTAGATATTAGGAAGACAATCTTTGCTAATTAATTTCCACAATGTAAGTTTTAATGAAAGGAGATAAAACACTCAAAGAGGTGAAATAATTAGTAGATACTGTTAGTTTATAAATTTTATTCTTATCAGAACACAAATATTTGTTGCCTGGCTCCTTGGCTGGCATTAATCTTCTCTTGTATCACTGGACTGTTGCCATGGCTTGGTTTTAACAGAGCCAGAATATCCGGTTGTTTTACTCCTAGATTGTCTGTGATAAAAGGATGAAAGCAGTAATAATTATGCAAGGAACCACTTTGTCACTACTTCCATGGTTTGACTTAAGATGCTCTGGACATTGACATAAGTAGGCCACAGTGTTTAATTGACCTCAATTAACAAGAAAGCAACATTTTTTTATTTGTGCCATTAATATGGGCAAGGGATAAGAAAACTGTAATAAATTTCTAATTTAAATTTGGAACCCAGTAAAGGGAGAAAGTTTGACTTGGGCATGTTCACAGTTCTGAGCCATGGCCAATTTTTTTTTTCAACGTAAGCCATCTGCTAGTGTAATACATTTAATGATACATTTACTTAAAATTCTTTTCACATGCTCCCCTGAGTTCTTGTACTCAAACAGATCAGAAAGAATATTTGGCTCAGGCATTTGGGGCTTCTGTGATCTACCGTCTCCATTGATTTTAGTTGACAATAACCTTCCTCACTTAATGTGTCTCCTCAGAGGCTAATACTCCATTTATCTTATTTTTTCATTTCTAAAGATCTTTGATATGATTTAACAGCAGTACACAAGTTTTGTAGGCTGATGTGTTTGGATTTTTCTGGAAAGTTGTGTATTTCACCAGAGCTAATAAGTGGCCATCTGATGTCTTATATCTTACCAACAGTAATTTTTAGGGGGCAGTCTAAATAGAGTCAAAACTAGATTGTCACAGAAGGGTTTACAGAGCTTTACTGACTAGGCTATTTCTAAGAGTCACGTAGTGATTTCCCTTTGTTGTTGCTTGTGACTGGTTCCAACGGCATAGCAACTTGTGCCTATTTCGTATTTCACCCACCCTGGAAATTTTAAGGGAATTTTTCATAAATCGTCCTTTCAGGTATGGGAATGTGTAAGCATTAACCATCCTTTTCAGGCAAAGGATAAACTAGGTGTGTACCCCTCAACACCAACTCCCCACTTTTCCTGAATTCTTCTCTTCAGCCAAATTTAAAATTGGTGTAAGGAGAGAATTGCCTTCTCAGTGGATGGTGTTTTTGAAGCCTACTTGGACAGAATCATTGAAAAATCATCAAAGATCTTGTAATTTCTTCTACATCTATAAATGAAAATTATGTTATGACCATATATTTTAGCCACTGAATCATCAAGGTGAATTGCATTTGCAATATAAGCAATATTTTAAAGTTATCTTTATTTTATAAAATATACACACTAAAATTTTTGCATGGGAGAAAAAAGGCAAACTAAACCAAACAACAAAACATATCTAATTGGTGTCCTTAAAATCATAAATTTGACAGTGACAAACTAGCCATAATTTATCCTGAAAACTGTGTAATTATTGGAGGATATCGACACTTCGTACATGATGTTTATGTAGGCTCTTTTCCGTTTTGCCCTTTAATTTCTTTCTCTGGAAAATAAGTCAAATATATTAAGATACTTTCCAGCTCTAATGTTCTTTAAATATTGTTTTTTTTTTACCATTGTGTAAATACTATGGTCAGGTTTCCTTTTCTGAATAATGAAAAGCTACATAAACACAAATACTAAGTGATTATCTCTAACACACCCACAACTTAACTACTTCGGTATTCCCTATCTCAATTAATAGCATCACTTCCCCTCACCCCCATAACCCAGGAGCTTATAGTCATTCACATTCTTACCTTTCTGTCTTATCCTAAATTCAGATAGCCATCAAGTTCAGTAAAATCCTCCTCAGAAATTTTTGTCTGGACTCTCATCTCCGTAATCTTTTTCCATACTTAATCGAATAACTTTTCTTTTTTTTTTTTTTTTTTTTTTT
>RJWJ010018091.1:0-32073 GCA_004363605.1 Indri indri
AGGTGGGTACCACGCCTGGCAGCTTTCAGCAGGAAGAGCTAAGGGATACCTGCTGCTCCTTCCCGCCCACATCCAAAACACTCTGGCCTTCACACCCGACAAGAAAGCCGAGGACTTGGCTCACTATTTCTCAAGTAGAATTTCTGGAACAAAAATATCTACTAAACCTGCTGCCTAAGCGTCAGGCCAGGGAAAGAATAAAAAGTAAAAAGAAAAGGAAGGCGTTTTCCTAGTAATTAAATCTGAATTATTCACAACCTGTTAGACACTTTTTTCCCCTCTGATGGAGAAGCACACGTTTTCATTTCTCCCCTAAGTCCTTTGCAATCAAAGTTGAATTTTTCGCTGAAAGCCCTCACTTTCCATGGGGACTCAGAGTCCCAGGCCACACCTTCACCTGTGTCATCAACAGACCCACCCCCAACCCAACCCCTGAGCTGCTCGAAGAGGCTGGTTTTACCTAATGCCCTAATCCTCCCCCCTCGATTAATTCCCCTAAGGCTTATATGTTACGAAGCCTCTTTAAATTGTTGCAAGTAGCCTAGTTTTAGCTAAAGGAGGCGAAACAGGGAATTTATTGACCAAGGTAATGAAACCAACTAAACCTGGAGAAGATTAGGATGCAGCTGCCTTTGGGAACAATATAACAAAAAACTCAGATGTTCCTGCTTCGTGCATGACAACTCCCTTCCTCCCCACTCCTCGCCCCCCCACCACATACCGCCACCTGCTGGTTGGTACTTTCTTTTCCTCACATCTGTTTTCTCCATGAAGCTGGGAGCATGGCAGTCAATGGTGGCCAAGCTCACATCGCCTTCCATAGTTCTAATTCAGAAGTCTCAAGGAAAGCTCTGATTTCCTTGGCTCAGGACATATG
This sequence comes from Indri indri, assembly GCA_004363605.1. Classification (NCBI taxonomy): domain Eukaryota; kingdom Metazoa; phylum Chordata; class Mammalia; order Primates; family Indriidae; genus Indri; species Indri indri. Next base: position 878 of record RJWJ010018091.1, read on the forward strand.
CCCTGTGGCCAAAGGAATAGGACATGTTGTGTTTGACAATCCCCATTAAAATCATAATGTTAGAATGGGAGCAGGAGTTCCTCTAAAGAAGGGAGGTGACATCCACCAGTGAGAAAAGAGTCCAAGGCAAGCCAGGCTGCACATGGGCACATCAGTGGGAGCCAGATTCCCACAGCTTGGTGGGAAGAGCTTAGCATCTAAAACCAGAGCTGCTGGGTTTGAATGCTGCTCTATCACTTACAAGCTATGCAATCTTGGGCTCAGTTTCCTTGTCTATAAAATGGGCATAATCCTTCAAGGGAGCAGAGAAAAACTCCATCTCTTGATGGGAAGAGCTGCAAAGTATGGTGGCTGATTTTGAAATCTACCATAGTTGGAAACAGCTAGAAGGGGCTGCATCAGGGAGTAGGTGGGGAAACTGGGCAGGAGCGGGAAATGGAGTATTCCCTGGGAGTTAGGACTTAGACTGGCAGGGGGAAGAAGTGGCACCTGGAGTAATCAACCTCTCAGTTAAGAACAAGAAAATGAGAGGAATTGACCAGATGAAAGAAGGGAGGAGAATGTTCTGGGCAGAGATAACGGCATACAGAGAAATGTAAAAGTGGGGAAAACATAGTGCACTGAGGGAGCTAAAGGGGGTTCAATGAAATGCAACAACTGGGTCTGAGAGGCAAGGAGGCACCCACCCCTCTCCCCCAGCAAGTAGCTCTTCCAAGTCACGCTAACCAATTGGGGCTTACCCCAGGAAACAGTAGGGAGTCATAGACAGTTTTAAGTAGGGAAGGAACATGACCAAATTTGCAATTTATGCAAATGAGATACTACCGTACACCCCTTAGAATGCCTAAAACTGAGGGAGGAGGGCAGAGGAGGGGAGGGGTAAAAACCTACTTAACAAGTACAATGAACACTATTCTGCTGTTCCTGCTGTGCGTGTCCCCCTTCGTGTCCCCCTGGGCATCACACTCATTACATCTAAGACTAAACTCAATCTCCCAATGCCCCTGACAGGCCAATGAGGGATCTGGGAGCTGGAGCCTGGTTTTGGAGCTAAAGTTATCCTGGGGCCATAAGTAGAAAATGAAGGGTAGCTGGAGAAAGGTTTGTTTTTTGGGTGGGGTGGGGTGGTAGCCTCATAACTCAAGGCTCAAAGAACTGGAGAATGAAATCCATTTGGGGTCCAAGGGTGTCGGACTGATAGGCAGAGAAGCAGGATCACAGCCTTAAGCCAAGGATTTTCAGCCTCGTCATATCACCAGCATTTCATAAGTGCTCAACAAATGCTTGTTGAAAGAAACAGGAACTTCAGGAGGAGTCTGGAGCCATAGTATGCAGAAGATGGTAGACTTGACGTGAAAAAGCCAGTGACATTTGCTCACCTAGAGGGGTCTCGGTTTGCACATGCAGAATCTTCTGAGAATTCTTTAGCCATCTTGGCCTCCTCCTCTTCCCAGGTCACTCCAGGAGAACTCCTACCTCAGGGCTGTTGCATTTGCTGTTCCCTCTGCCTGGAGCGCTTTTCCCCACAAATGTTCGACATGGCTCACTCTAAGTCACTCACTCTCATGACTTCCTTCAGGTCTTCACTCAAATGTCATCTTCATACTTCTTATCGCCCTCCCTGGCTTTATTTTTCTCCCTAGCACTTATTACTAGCTAATATGCTATCTATTTTACTTAAATATTCTGTCTATTAGGGTTTTCTCCACTAGTTATAACCTCCATGCAAACAGGGATTTTTGTCTGTTTTGTTCCCTGGCCTATCCAGTGCCTAGAACAGTGCATGACAGATAGTAGGCACTCAATAAATGAATCGATTAAAATTCATTCAAAATTGCAGACTTTACCTCCAGAGATTATAGCTCAACAGGCCTGGGAAGGGTCCAGGAATGTACATGTTTACCAAGTGGTTCTAAAGGAATTGGTCGGAGGCCCCACATGAAGAAACATTTCTTGGAGGTTTTATCTGGAATGAATGTCCATCTGATACAATTGTTTTTTTGTTTTTTGGGGGTTTTTTTTTGAGACAGGGTCTTGCTCTGTCACCTAGGCTAGAGTGATGTGACGTCAGCCCAGCTCACAGCAAACTCAAACTAGCTCAAACTTCTGGGCTCAAGCGATCCTCCTGCCTCAGCCTCCTGAGGAGCTGGGGCTACAGGCATGCTCCACCACACCCAGCTGTGATACGATTCTCTTGACATCCACAGAGAGCAGGAGGCTGAGGACACAGGGGCTCAGGACCCTTACTGGAAACCATCTTTACTGGTTTCTTTCCTGCACCAAGACACGTCTCATATCTGTGATTTGGCAGAAGGAAATGAGTGTGCACAGGAGGATGTAGGTGGCCATCTCCTTGGAGGACTCCTCCTGGGACAGCCTAACTGAACTTCTGGGCAAAGTCCTATGTGGCAGAAGCACAGTTCCTGCCATGGGAAAAGGACTTGGCGAAGTGGGAATCTGGGCTTAAGAGGGAGTTCAGGTAGCACCACCCAGCAACACTCCTTTTGGCCAAAGCCCTGCTGGGACAGCCAGGTTCAGTGGTGCTGGTACATGTTTAACAACCAGCTTTGAGGAGGGGAAAAAAGCATGCATGCAGCTATGGGCAAATGTTTATTATAAATTGTACTGATATCAAGAATGCATATAACACACTTTACAAATAATAGTAAAGTATAAAATACTCTCATTTTAAATTATACATAGCCAATGAATTCTTAAAGGATGCTTTTGTTGAATTTCGCTGAACTCTTGTATCTGTAGCTAACCTATGGTTACAATTCAATCGGGATTTAACAATGCTTTATGCTATTAGCAATGTAGCTGCTATGTACATGACACACATTGACATTTAATCTGCATTATTAAAGTTTTCTCTATCACTTTCTCAAGTTGGATATCTAACCAAAACAAAAAAAAAAAAACCACTAAATCAGTCCCCAATTTGATGCGTTGGCTGATTACCATGGTACAAATACTCAACATGGCTGATTTCAAACAACCAATATAATGTGGCTGAACGCAGAGTAGCAAGTTGGGAAGAGGTGCCCAGAAGTACCCCGTCATACGGTATTTCCATCATATTTATGTGGGTATAAACTAAATAATATATAGCATATGTTTTATAGAGAGAGCTATATATACACATATATGTATTCATATACTTCAAGAGCATAGAAAATAGCAAAATGATAGGGCTGTCCCTAAACCTAGGTAATGACCATGAAGTTAGGGACCCCGAGAGTGAGTTCAAATATCAGCCGCAGGGTAAGAAGGGAGATTTTACTCTACAAGAGATGTGTCATTTTCTTTGGGTGAAGTGGGAGGAATACCAATAAAATTAGTGCAAACCTAAGAGTTTTTTAGGAACTAAAAGGTCCATTTTGCTCTAAAATTCAGGTTTTCTCAGGAGCATGTAAGTGGTAAGATGGTTTCAGGTACTGGTATCCAGAAAACAAAAAATTGCCCCAAATTCAAAAGAATGACAAAAATTTAAGGATGAATGGCAGCAGGTTGACAAACAGATTTTAATCTTGCAGTCAAGACAGGAGTGGTGGGAGCAAGAAAGAAGGAGGGTACTTGGATCCACAAAGAGTGTCAGCTCGACCCTGGCAAGGGAGAAAGGAGACAAGGTACTCGACCAATTCTACTTGAAATAAACATAAGGATGCAAATTGACCAAGGGGTCAACAAAAAATAAAGAAAAATGTAAAAACTTTTTTTAAATTAAAAAAGAAAAGAAATAACCATAATGACACACCAGAGAGGATAGACCTAGAACTCTAGAGGAAGTAGCCTTGGATTCTGCCAAGGGAATGATGGTGGCCAAAAAAGAATGCTTTTAGAGCTACCAGAATAGATAAGGTTTGCTGAAGACCTAAAAAGCTGAAGGATATGCAAACAGCCCTAGGTAGAGGTCTACGTGGCAAGGAACTGAGACCTCCTGCCAACAGCCAGCACCAACTCGCCAGATGTGTGAGTGAGGTGCGTCATCTTTGAAGTGCATCCTCCAGCCCCGGTCAAGCTTTCAGATGACTGTACCTCGGCTGACATCTCAGCTGCAACCTCTGCAGGGCAGTTCTGCAGGCGGCCTTGGACCAACCCAGTTCTCTCCCCTTTCTTGCCTCTACTCAAGAATACTGCAGCATATGCTAGGAATGCAACATCCTGAAACAGGGAGGGACTGGCAGAAATAGCCTGGGGTCTGTTCCAGTCCCCTACCGCCCCCAGATCAGGGTGTCCTTCAATGCTTTAGCCTGGCAATTCCAGTGGCCCCATGGTATAAAACCCAGGGTGGGCTGCTTTTTGGGGTCCCTCTGCTGTGATGCATGCGGGGGCATGCTCAGATGAGACTCCTTCCACTGCAGGCAGCTTGCCTGAGCACTAAGGGGACCAGCTTGCAACGAATCCCAGGCATCTGTTGTCCCTTGCTGCCTCTCTGTAAGTAATAAACCAGTTTCGTGTCACTTGTTGCATATGAGTTGTTCTGTCTTTCCAGACTCAGGCAAGTAGGTAACCAGGACACAGTAAACCTGCTTCACAACCTCATGAGAGACCCCACGCCAGGACCATGCAGCTAGTCTGATCCTGAATCCCTGACTCACACACACTGTGAGAAAACAAATCTTTAGTGTTTTTTTGAAGCTATGGAAAAGCAGGATTGGTGAGTATACTGTTCTTCCTGGGCTCCTGAGGTCACAGCAGCTTCAGGCTAGAGAATGGTTGAGGGGGAGGAGGGTCTCCGGGTGGACAACCGTAGAAACAGGGAGGGGCCTTTGAAGCAGAACACAGAGGCCCAATGAGTTCTAGGGTTAGAAACAGTCGCATCCAGCCTACTGGGGATCTCGGTAAGAATGGAGAAGTAAAGCGACACAAGTTTAAGATTGGGACTTTGGGGAGAACAAATCCAGGAAATTTTATGGAAAGATGAACATTTATAAATGCAAGGTGTCCTGGGCACAAGAGAGGGTACAGAGTCTATCTCAAGCACCCCTCCACGAGGTAAGCCACATGGTTGGGAGACCATTTTCCCCGAGGACTGTGTCCTCCTTACCCTTTTACAGTGCATTGTCTCTGTTGAGTCCTCTCTTTCCTCTGTTCTGCCTCTTCTCTACGGGGGGTGCACGGCTGGTAATTTGCACGGGGCTCTGGGAACACTGCTCTCGTCTGCCAGATCGTGGGAGTAGATGGGTACTTACATTGCGAACTGCCCAGGAGATCTCATGTGTTTCTAGGATATGTGTGCTCTAGACCACACCAGAAACTGTGATGTCTTATTGCTTTGTCCACCCTCCCAGTGTGTGCTGTGCAACACAGTAACCCCCAACCAGAAGCAGGTATGTAGATTGAAATGAACTGAAATCAAATTTAATTTATTAAATAAAGTTCAGTTTTTCACTCTCACTAGCTACATTTCAAATGCTCCATACCACATATGCTCAATGTTCTACGTCTGTTTTTCCATCTCTTTTTCATTTTTTCCCACTGCAAGGAGCCTTTTTAGACATTTTTTTCTAATTGTCATACCCCATGAAATGTTAACAATGCAGATGTACTGTATATGTCTTCATGTACTGTATGTATATCTTTGCTTCATACATAATAAACATGGTAAGATTTTTTTGCCCCACCCCAACCAGGAACCACTTTTTGCCCCCTCGGAGGCAGCATATCACCCCCATTAAAAACGCATGTGCCATATGAACCAGGGCTGAGATTAGGATGAGTCAAGTGAGGCACCCAGGGCTCAAACCTTAAGGATACACTCACTCCCAGTGTTGTGCAAATGGAGGGTTGGCGCCTGAAAGTAAGAGCCTCCTTAAATTTTGCACCCTACCGCCTCACCCTGGTCCCTGACCTGATAGGAGATATCACCACAGAAAATTTGACTGGATTAGAATTTTGGAAAAGTGGAAACAGGAGAGACTTGGCATTGGACAAAATCCATTTGGAAGAGCTATAGTTTAGTCCAGGAACACGCCCAGGCCACAGGACAGTTCTGAACTCTGGCTGCCCATTAAAATCATCTGATGAGCTTTAAAACTCCTGATGCCTGGGCCCTACCCCAGACCAATGGAGCCTGAATCTCTAAAGGTGGGGTCTGGTGGGGGCCCTTTTTTAAGCTCCCAGGTGATTCTAATTTGTAGCCTGGGCTGAGAATCCAAAGCTCTGAGTGTGGAAGAAAGAAGCCAAGTTCCAGCCAGTGAATCCACCTGGGGAGATCCCCCTCGCTTATTTAAGAGGCAAAAGTAGAAAGGGCGTTTTAATTGTTCTATGGGAATAAAGGATTAAATTGATAAAGGAAACTTATAGTGTGAAAACGTAGAGTAGTGCCATGTCTAGGGAATTTTACGACACAAGTGTCGTGTGGTTTGAACCTTGGTCATTGTATTAAACCCTCTCTGTAGGGCCTCGCTGGACACCGTAGCTAAGCTTGTTGAGATGGGAGACTCCTAGATCCAGTGAAGACTGTGGCCTTGAGGTTAATTTATTCACATCCTTCTTGATCTTTCAGCAGTTTCTGGGGCCAGTGCCAAAGGGATATTTTTAAAGGCTCCTTGTTAAATCCAGTGGTCACTTCCCATTGGTCTCGGATGAATAGCGTGATGAAATTGCAATGACTAAAGGGATGGGCAGAATTTTATCTCCTCTGATGGTGCCTGTAGCAACACTGCCCTTAGTTGGCCGCAGCCTGGTTGTCAAACCAACTCTAGTTTAAAAGAGGGCAAACTGTGGGGGGGCTGTTTGGATTCTCAGTGGCAACAACCATCACCCACAGTGCCATCCCCAACACACAGGCACACACAGTTCTGAGCACTAAGGTCAGGATAGCCCAGCTCCTGGGTGTTGTGGGTGATGTTTTTGCATGAAGAAGAAAGAAGCAAGGAAGCAAAAAGCCCTGGCGGCATTCTCTTGGTGTTTGTCTTTTCTCGGAAGATTCTTCTTTCTGGGTCCCGATCTTGGTTTAGTTCTCCCTCATCCCAGGGGCAGGTGGGGTAGGAAAGAGCCCACGCCTTCTCCTAAGCAGAAGACCAAGGGGGATCCAGAGTAGGATGTGGAGAGAGGAGGCCCGAAGTGGGTTATGCGGGTTTTACCGACTAGAGGCAAGTGGTGTGCTTTGGTTCACACAAACATCAGCTGACTCAGCAAGGGACGACACTGGAGTGTGTGGCCAAAGCGCTCACTGTAGTAATAAGTAATTCCCCTGGCATTTTCCCCTGTACCTGAGGCTAATCAAGCGGCACAGTAAAGGATTCGGGGTGAGGTTCATTTCTCAGCTTCCTCTTAATCTCCCCGGATGCAAGACCAACAGGTACCAGTGGCCTTGTCAGCCTTAAGCATAGAGGGGGTTGCTAAAAGCTAAGGGTTTGGACTTTTAACCCTCATCCTTAGCCCCTCCAAAATCTCTTTTTCCTTCTGTGTTCTCTAACTAAATGAGAATTCCACCCCGTCACCTAAGCTCGAAATCTTAAAGTTCTCCTAGACTCTTCATTTTTTTTTAATCGGATCCTTGAAAATCTCTTGGTTTTTACCTCCTGAATACCTGTGAACTAAAATAAAATCCTAAGTCCCCCTCTTGGCCAAGAGGACCCCAGAAAAACCTTAAAACTGAGTTCCTGGCCATGAAGGGAAAGGAGGTTAGACATACCTTACTTATACCCCCTTCCTTTTGGAGTTCAGATACAAGAACTGTCCAGCATTAATGTTAAAACAGAGATCACAAGACTGACAAAACACTCTTTGTGACAATAAGATACTAAGCTATTAATAGGACCTAAGGCCATGTAGGGCAAAGGTTAAATCACCTGCAGGCCATCAGTTTGCTTAACAGATCACTTGAGTGGTATACTATGGCTTATCTCTGATTAATGGACTTCCTTATATTAACTAAAGCATTCCAAGCAGCTGGGAGTGGTGGCTAAGCCTATGATTCCAGCACTTTGGGAGGTCTGGGAGGAACAATCACTTGAAGCCAGGAGTTTGAGACCAGCCTGGGCAACATAGTGAGACCCCTGCTAAATGTAGTAGAGTGTGCCTGTCGTCCCAGCTACATGGAAGGCAGGAGTTTGAGGCTGCAGTGAGCTATGATCTTTCCGCTGCACTCCAGCCTGGGTGACAGAGCAAGACCTGGTCTCTAAAAAAACGCATTTAAAAAAACATTCCAGGCCGTGTGCGGTGGCTCACACCTGTAATCCTAGCACTCTGGGAGGCCGAGGCAGGCAGATTATTTGAGCTCAGGAGTTCGAAATGAGCCTGAGCAAGAGCGAGACCCCATCTCTACTAAAAATAGAAAGAAATTATCTGGACAACTGAAAATATATATAAAAAATTAGCTGGGCATGGTGGCGCATGCCTGTAGTCCCAGCTACTCGGGAGGCTGAGGCAGAAGGATCGCTTGAGCCCAGGAGTTTGAGGTTGCTGTGAGCAAGGCTGACGCCACGGCACTCTAGCCCAGGCAAAAGAGTGAGACTCTGTCTCAAAAAAAAAAAAAAAAAAACATTCCAAGCCTTTAGACAAAGTTCTGTTTCTTTAACCAATTATAAATCAAAGAATCTTTGAACCCATCTCTAACCTGTAAGCCCCCCACTTTAAAATGTCCTGTGTTCCAGGCCAATTCAATGTATACCTTTCATGTATTGATTTAGGACTTTACCTGCAATTCCTATCTCCCTAAAATATAGAAAACCAAAGTAAACCCAACCGCCTCAGGACAACATGCTCAAGACGTCTTAGTCTTGGCTGCCTGGGCCATGGTCACACATATTTGGCTCAGAATAAACCTCTTTAAATTATTTTACTGTTTGGGTTTTTTCCATTAACATACTCATTCCTTACATCCTATTTTTCTCCATCTTCCTTGCCGCCATATTATTTATAACTGTCATCTCTCTTCTGCACTCACAGTATAGTCTGTTTTATTTATTCATTGAAAATTATTTTCAATTGCATAAAACATGAATATATTATCCTTTTAAAAAAAATCAAACAATACAGAATAATAAAAAAATTCAAGATTTAACCACGGTAATCAATTGGGAGTGTTCCAGTTATTTTCTATATGTGTCTATCAGAAAAAAAAATTTTTTCTTTTGTGGATGAGGTTTGTTTTTTTTTTTAACATAAGTGATACCATAAATGGTTTTGACTCGTTCTTTTTTTTTTCTCTTAACAATGTATTTTGGAGATTCTTCCTTGTCATTATATACAGAGACACCTCATTTGGGCTGCTACATAGTATTCCATGGTGTGACAAGCACCCTCTAAAATGAGTCCTGTTTCCTATTTTCTGGTATTCACAGCCTTGTGTAATCCCCCTCTGGGTGCATCTGTGAGGGTGTTTCCGGAGAAATTAGCATTTGAATCAGTAGACTGACTAAAAAAGATCCACCCTCACCGATGTGAATGGACAGCATCCAATCTGTTCAGGGCCCAAATAGAACAAAAAGGCAGAGGAAGGGTAATTCTCTCTCTTCTTGTGCTGAGATGTCCAAGACTTTTAAATTTCAAATGGAGGCCAGCAGGGTGGCTCATGCCTGTAATCCCAGCACTCTGGGAGGCTGAGGCAGGAGGATCTCTTGAGCCCAGGAGTTTGAGGTTACTGTGAGCTATGATAATGCCACTGCACTCTAGCTGGGCAACAGAGTGAGATTTGAAAAAAAAAAATTCAAATGGACAAAATAAGTACCTGAGGATAGTCAAGAAAATAATAAAAAAGTATGGAGTGGTGAGACTTCCCTTACCAGATATTAAAATTTGCAATAGCATTATTAAAATCAAAACAATACTATAAACTAGAATACATCAAAAGACAAATGAATGCTGGGTATAGTGGCACGAGCCTATAGTCCCAGCTACGTGGGAGGCTAAGACACAAGGATCACTTGAGCTGTGCAGTTCGAGGCTGCAGTGCACTATGATCACACCTGTCAATAGCCACTACACTCCAGCCTGGGCAACTGGGCAACATAGCAAGACCCCATCTCTAAAAATAAAAAATAAAAAAAAAGACAATCAAGGTTCTTATATTAGAGCTATGTCAGATGCTACCCTTGAGGGAAGCTGTGTTAAGGGTACATGGGCTTCTTTGTATCATTTTCACAATTTCCCATTAGTCTTTAATTATTTCTAAACAAAAATTTTTTTAAAAAAAAGCAAAAGACAAATGATAATATGGTGAGGGAAGGAAACTTTGCAAAACATATGCATAAAGATTAATGATTAGCAATTACTAATATTCAAAGAGGTTTTACCAACTGAAAAGAAAAAGACACCCGAATAGGAAAAGGAACAGGCAGTTCACACAAGGGAATGTGCAGTTGTCAATGAACACACAGGAAGACGCTTAACATCTGCAGGAGATGAGGAAAGGCAAATTAAACCGGCCTTTTTTCACCCATTATATTTGCCAAAATTTACAAATGAAAGAATGATAATATCCAGTTCCAGGTGACAGCGTTGAGAAATAGAAATTGCTACAACCTTCAAAAGTGATCTGGAGACACCTATTAAAACTAAAAATACAAACATTCATTGACCCAGAAATCCTACCTTTGGAAATCTATTCTACTGAAATGAAAGTCCCAATATACCCAGAGTCATCCTAATGGAGTCATACAGCAGTAATTTTGTCATTGCTAAAAACAAAGAGCAACCTGAATGTCCACCAATAAGAGAATGGTTGAATAAGCAAATGAGTTAAATCCAATTCCTCTAGAGGGATGTCCATATATTGTTAAGGGAAAAGGGCAAGTTGCAGAGTAATAGGTACATTATGCCATTTTTGCAATCCACACCAGATCAAATAAGCAAACCAACGAACCCTGCATATGAGAAAGGCGTGTTAGGATACCCCTCCGTATTACTCGCCCTGGCTACATACAGGGTAGAAGAGGACAGAGATTATAACTTTTTTCCCCTTTTCCATCATTTTTTAACTCTTTAAAATGAACACGTATAATATTAATTTAGTTCTTTAGAATCTAATAAAATAGGCTGGGCTTAGTGGCTAACGCTTGTAGTCACAGCATTTTGGGAGGCCAAGGCAGGAGGATCGCTTGAGGTCAGGTGTTCGAGATCAGACTGGGCAACACAGAGAGACCCTGTCTCTACAAAAAAATAAAAAGAAAGAAAACAGAAAACCTAACAAAATAAAAAATGCCAGTGTCTTCCTATTGCTCATAAAGGGCAAACCCCCGGCCAGCTGCGGTGGCTCACGCCTGTAATCCTAGCACTCTGGGAGGCCGAGGTGGGCAGATTGTTTGAGCTCAGGAGTTCAAGACCAGCCTGAGCAAGAGCGAGACCCTGTCTCTACTAAAAATAGAAAGAAATTGGCCAAACAACTAAAAATAGAAAAAATTAGCCGGGCATGGTGGCACATGCCTATAGTCCCAGCTACTCGGGAGGCTGAGGCAGGAGGATCGCTTGAGCCCAGGAGTTTGAGGTTGCTGTGAGCTAGGCTGACGCCATGGCACTCACTCTAGCCAGGACAACAGAATGACACTCAGTCTCAAAAAAAAAATAAAAATAAAAATAAAGGGCAAACCCCTCATGTGATCTGCCTGTTTCTTTTCCTATTCCGGCATCCTTTTCTTTTCAATTGGTAAAATCTCTTTGAATATTAATAATTGCTAATCGTTAATCTTTATGTATATGTTTTGCAAAGGTTCCCTCCCCTCACCAGATTATCATTTGTCTTTTGCTTTTTTAAAAAAACACTTTTTGTTTAGAAATAATTAGAAACTAATAGGAAGTTGCAAAAATGGTGTGAGAGGCCCACGTACCCTTAACACAGCTTTCCTCAGGGGTGACATCTTGCATAGCTCTAGTATAATACAATATCAGTATCTCGTTTGTCTTTTTTTTTCTTTTTAACAGGTGGGACATATGAGGCCTCCATGGTAGCCCCTGCCACTTCTATGGCCTCCTCTCTCTCCGTTTCCCTCCTGTACTCGGTGTTTCAGCCACACCAAACTATAGTACTTATGGTTTCTTAAATAGGACATCTTGCATCTTACCTCTAAACCTTTGCACCCACCTTCTGAAAGCTATATCCTTTCTCTTTTCCACGTGGTAAACTCCTACTCACTCTTCAAGACCCAGCTTAAATAACCCCACCCCAGGCTCTTCATACCTCAATGACATTTGTACTATTTCACGATTATCTGTGTGTATATGTGTATGCATATCTGTGTTGTTCATCATGCTTGGTTGGCATTCAGAAAGATGTTAATGCTTACTGAATTAGTTAAAATTAATCAAATTGATGTTGTATGACTTCTGTGTTGTTTGACTTAACAATAGTATCATTCAGGCTATGTTTTGATTATTTGTGTTTTTAATGGGTCAAGGTGAGCCCAACATTTTGTAAATAGGCTAACATAATTTGATTGAATATGTTCTCAGAAGTCAAGATGTTTGCAATCACAGTTTTCCAATAGCTACAATTCATTTTTTGTTTGGTCTAAATTCCTGAGTACGGAATAAAATATGCATAAGAGAATGCAATTTGTTGTTTTGAAAATTCAATCAGTAACCTCCCCCCCCCCTTTTCTTTCTCCCAGTGGATGTACAGTACTGGTCCTGGGCCTCTTTGCACTTGGATCCATCCCTAGCCCTTCATTTACTCTGTTGCAGAGAGGCCAGTCCTGGAGGCTGCATCTCCAGGCTCTTTCCCACCTGGCTGCCTTCTGAGCTCACCTGATGGCCTGCCCTGGTGGGAGTTTGGGAGGCAGATAGAAGGGAGAAGTCAAGGTATTTTCTGGTTTCTGGTGCAATCAACTGCCTCTCCCATACCTCCTCTGTGCCTTTAAGTGCCCATGGGACACCCCTGCCTTACTCCTCTTCTGTTTTGAGCTCTCACCACACTGGACCCCAGTTACGTTGCCTCCTCCCTTTGTCTCTACAGCCTAAAGCAGAAGTGGCTCCGTGGTGCTGTGGATCTCTGGGTTATTTCATATACCAGTTCTCTTTTGCTGGGAAACGAACTACCCCAAAACTTAATAGCTTAAAACAACAACCATTTATTTGTAGCTCACAATTCATGAGCTGGCAATTTAGGCTGGGATCAGCTGGGCTGTTCTTCTGCTGGTCTTAAAGAGGCACACTCATGCTGCCAAGTCAGCAGGGGCTCTGTTTTGCAAGGTGGCTCCCATCTGGGCAATGGCGGGTCCATGAGTCTCTGAGCATCCAACAGGCCAGTCTAGGCATATTCGGTTGGCAGCTGGTTCTAAGAAAGAGAAGGAAAAAAAAAGAGAGAGAGAGAGAGAAAGGGGGAAAAAGGAAAGAGAAGGAAAACAGGAAAACCTTCTTGAAACCCAAGCTTGGAATTCATGCATTGTTTCCTCCTAAAGGAAGTCTTAAGACCTACCCAGATCCAAAAGGTGAGGAAATATACATCATTTCTTGATGGGAGAGAAAAAATCTGTGGCCCTTTTTGCAATCTACCACCGCTTACCATTATCTCCTCGAACACCTGTATAACTAAGTCCCTGCCTAATCTTCTTTGGTAGTGAACACTCGAAGTCATTGTTTTCCTAGTTAGACCCTGTGTGTATGTTCGACTGTGTTTGGGAGATAGGGGTTAGGAAAAACAGGAAAAATCTCCCCGTGGATTCAAATGTCTCTGTTACCACTGTCACCAGGCCAGGATGTTCAGAATCAGTCACTATGACGACACGTACATTCAACAAAGATGAATTGAGTATCTACCATGTGGTAGGCATGACGCTGGGTATGATGAGCCATAAGGGGTGGGGCAGTACATAGAGTTTTTTTTTTGTTTGTTTGTTTTTTTAAGACAGAGTCTCACTCTCTTGCCTGGGGCGAGTGCCTTGGTGTCAGCCTGGCTCACAGCAACCTCAAACTCCTGGGCTCAAGCAATCCTACTGTCTCAGCCTCCCGAGTAGCTGGGACTACAGGCATGCGCCACCATGCCCAGCTAATTTTTTCTATATATATTTTTAGCTGTCCAATTAATTTTTCTTTCTCTTTTTGGTAGAGACGGGGTCTCGCTCTTGCTCAGGCTGGTCTCGAACTCCTGAGCTCAGGACGATCCGCCCACCTCGGCCTCCCAGAGTGCTAGGATTACAGGCGTGAGCCACCGCGCCCAGCCCCAGTACATAGAGTTGAATAAGGAATGGCGCCTGCCTTAAATGAGCTAATGCACAGAGTGCCTGAGGAGCCAGGCATGCAGTAAGGACTGTACAGGGGTTTGCTAAGATAAGGAGCTGGTGGAGGATGACAATGACAACTACGATGACAATGCAGCTTATAGCCTAGTAGAGTATTCATAGTACCCCCTTATTCTCAGGGGATACCTTCCAAGACCCCCAGTGGATACCTGAAACTGGCAGATAGTACCAAACCACATATATACTATGTTTTTTCCCTATAAATGAATACCTATGATAAAGTTTAATTTATAAATAAGGCACAGTAAGAAATGAACAATTATAACTAATAACAAAATAGGGCAATTTATAACAATTTACTGTAATAAAAGTTATGCAACTATGGTCTCAGTCTCTCTCACACACACACACAATATATTTTATTGTACTGTATTCACCTTTCTTGCGGTGATGAGATGACAAAACGCCTGTGTGATGAGACGAAGTGAGGTGAATGACGTGGGCATTGTGCCATAGTGTTAGGCTGCTGTTGACCTTGTGAAGACACGTCAGAAGGAGGATTACCTGCTTTGGGTGATCCCAAATCCTCGAGCCCTGACGATGTCTATGGCTGGCTGTCAGGAGGAGCCAACGTCAATGACTGACAGGCGGGTAACATATACAGCGTGGACGCGCTGGACAGAGGGGTGATTCATGTTCCAACTGGGACGGAGCAGGATGGCCAGAGATTTCCTCACGCTACTCAGAATGGCATGCAATTTAAAACTTATGAATTGTTGATTTCTGGAATTTTTCATTTAAAATTTTTGGACCACAGTTGACCTCTGGTAACTGAAGCCACAGACAGTGAAATCTTAGCTAAGGGGGGACTACTTAAGGGAGATAAATACTTTGATGAGAGTTCTGTTGGTCTGTCTATGCAAACTAAAAATTAAGCTCCATGAAATTTAAAACTGTTAGATAAAATGTATGGGAGGCCATTGTTTCGGACAGAGTTCCTGTACTAGGTGCAACAGACCAGACCAAACCATGATGGAGTCACTTGTGCCAGCTGCCACATAATCAGACCAAAGCCAGAAAGAGCCAGTTTTCAAAAAAAAAAAAAAACCACACGATTCACAACAACCAATCCAATGGGGCCTAGTCAACCTGAGCCCATGGTACAAGGAAGTCCCCTCTGCTTTAACCCACACAAGGAAAGTAACTTCAAGTAACCTGACATTAACCACTGTACTACACTATAATGTTTTCTTGTTCCTGCTAAGGTTCCTTACAAAAACCAACTGTTCTTCCATGCCCGGCAGAGTGCCTTTCTGTTTCATAGATGGAATGCTGCCCAAATCATGAGTCACCAATAAAAGCCAATTAGATCTTTAAACTCGATTTGTTGAAATTTTGTTCTTTGACAAAGCCTCACTGCTGTATCTCCATTGCCAGACAAAATACCAGCACACAGTAACTAGAAAATAAATATTTATTGAATGTATGAATAGAAGATGTGTACACAATGCTAACAGAGATGCAGATGAGAAGGAATTCTGAGAACAGGATAAAGCTTTATAAAAACAGGTGATTTCTGAAATTTAGACTGAGAAAAAAGAGCTGTCAAATGCTGGCAGGCAGAAAAGGAGCCTGAAAGGAAGACACAAGGACCAGCACGAGCAATACTGAAGCGTGTTGAAGGGTGGGTTACATCCCCTGGGATGCTGGAGCTGCTCCTCTGGGGTCAAACTGGTATAATCATCACCCATCCCCACACCCTCCGGGATTTTGGGGGTTGTATCTCTGAGCCCATCTCACTGATAATGAGAAAGTGATTTGAGGCCTAAATGGCTTATAGAATTGCACTGACCTTCAGGCAGCTGTGAAAATGCTCCCCAAGAAATCTGGGTGCAATGTGAGTTTGGACAATTTCCCCTTGTGCTTGGGGTGTTTTTGAATACGTGCCCAGAGGCTGCTGCAACAAATCACTTTTTAGAATCTAAATGAACACATGGGGAGGGGGAAAAAAGCCAGAGGCAATGAAAATGCCTCCCTGGGGAGCTCAGTTGATGGGGAACATCTGGATCAGCAGAGGAGAGGGATGCTGCTGGCAAGAGTCGGGGGCACTTAGCTCGAAGTCCTTCACAGAGCCCCCCCACCTGCTTCTCCAGCAGCGAAATAAACCAAACACCCCCTTTTTTCTGTCTAGGACCCCACAGAAGGCCAAAGAAAACTCCACACCTAATAGCATGATTCAAATGGGAGAACCTGTAGCCCCCTCCACCTGCAGGAGTAAAGCACGTAGGATGAGAGATCATTTGGAGAAAGGGAAACTTTAGTGGTCCTTGATGTTATACTGGTGCTTCAAGTTCAAGGTGATTCAGAACCTTAAATTCTCAACCCTGAGGCTTAAATCTTAGCGTGATGCTCAACTTCTCCTCTACCCCCATGCTGCCAAACCCTACTGTCTCCTTTTAAAAAAATTTATTATGATAAAATATTAATACGTATAACATAAAATTTACATCTTAACAACCTTTTTTTTGAGACAGAGTCTTACTGTGTTGCCCGGGCTAGAGTGCCGTGGCGTCAGCCTAGCTCACAGCAACCTCAAACTCCTGGACTCAAGCGATCCTCCTGCCTCAGCCTCCTGAGTAGCTGGGACTACAGGCATGCGCCACCATGCCTGGCTAATTTTTTCTATATATTTTTAGTTGTCTGATTAATTTCTTTCTATTTTTAGTAGAGATGGGGTCTCGCTCTTGCTCAGGCTGGTCTCGAACTCCTGAGCTCAAACAATCCACCCGCCTCGGCCTCCCAGAGTGCTAGGATTGCGGGAGTGAGCCACCGCACCCGGCCACATCTTAACAATTTTTAAGTGTACAGTTCAGTGGTATTAAATACATTCATAATGTGCATTCATTACCACCATCCATCTCTATAACTCTTTTCATAGAGTTACAGAGTTCTATGGTTATTACACAATAACTCTCCATTCCTGCCTTGTCCCAGCCCCTGGCAACCACTATTCTACTTTCTGTCTCTATGATTTTGACTATTCTAAGTACTTCATATAACTGGAGTTATACAGTATTTGTCTTATTGTGACTGTCTTATTTCACTTAGCATGATGTCCTCAAGGTTCATCCATATTGTAATATTGCAGAATTTCCTCCCTGTTTAAGGCTGAGCAATATGCCATTGTATGGATAGACCACATTTTGCTTATCCATTCATCCATCAGTGGACACTTGGCTGCTTCTATGTTTTAGCTATTGTGAATGATGCTGCCATGAACATGGTATACAAATATCTCTTCGAGACCCTGATTTCAGTTCTCGTGGGTATATACCCAGAAATCAAGCCTATTGATTTTTACTAGTATTCCTAACCCCATTGTTCCATAGAGTAGGGGAAATTCACACTTTGGGCAGAGAAATGGGAAGTGTTCTGGTCTTAGGCCAGGGGACTGAAAATCAGAGATTGGAAAAAGTGAGAGGGCCAATGAGTAGTACAGAGAACATAGTGAAGTAAGCATAGCTTCATTGGCCAACACTTTCTTATCCTGAACACTGAATAGAGTTCCTTCGGGCATGCAGGTAACTAGCAGGGGTTTTTTGGTTTTGTTTGTTTATTTATTTATTTATTTATTTATTTATTTTTGAGACAGAGTCTCACTCTATTGCCCAGGCTAGGGTGCAGTGGCATCATCATAGCTCACTGCAACCTCAAACCCCAGGGCTCAAGCAATCCTCCTGCCTCAGCCTCCCAAGTAACTGGGACTACAGGTGTGCACCACCATGCCTGTCTAATTTTTTTATATTTTGTAGAGGTAGGGTCTTACTATGTTGTCCAGGCTGGTCTTAAACTCCTGGGCTCAAGCAATCCTCCCACTTTGGCCTTCCAAATTGCCAGGATTACAGATGTGAGCCACTATGCCCAGCCATGTTATTTTTCTTTAATAATAGATGATTTCCAGAGAAGATTGTCATACCTTCCTCTGAGAAGGCATGGCTGTACAATCTTTTCATTTATTTCACATGATGTTCAGCTGAGGCCCACTTCCTTCTTGCTCAAAGTATGGCAAAAGCAAGAAAGAGCAACCATGGGGAAGGAACATAATAAATAGGGAAATGACCTTAAAGAGAGGAGACCTCATTCATGAATTTTTAATGCAAGGAGAAGCAGGAAAGAGCAGATTGGTTATGGCAGAAAAATTAAACCAGTGACTTAAAGGACAAGCTCAAGAAATCTCTTTATATTTTTAGAATAAAGAGATAAAAGTTACGAGAAAAAAGATGAGACATAAAAAATAGATACGTGACACCCCAAAATAAACATATATAGCTATTTTAGAAGGAAAGAAAAGAAAAGCCAAAATTATAGCATTCGGCAATTTAGAGAACAGACTCTAAAATCAGAGGTACCCAGGCTTGAATCTGAGCTCTGGCACTTTTAACTCTCTAAATTTGGGCAACTACTTAACCTATTTCAGTTTCTTGGTTTTATAAAATGGGTTATAATAATCATATTGACCTCTTAGGGTAGTTGGGAAATCATGTGAGGTGATGTTCATAAAATAATTTCCATAAGGCTAACACATAATAAACACTCAATAAATATCATGGGCTGTCATGGGCTGAATTGTTTCCCCTCGAAATTCATCTGTTGATGCCCTAACCCCTAGTGCCACAGAATGTGTCTGTATTTGAAGATAGGGCCTTCGAAGAGGTGATTAAGTTCAAACGAGGCCATTAAGGTGGGTGACTTTATAAGAAGAGAAGATTTGGACACACAGAGAGACATCAGGTATGCCCGGGCACAGAGAAACGACCTTGTGAGGATGCGGCAAGGAGGCAGCCACCTACAAGCCAAGGAGAGAGGACTCAGAAGAAACCAAACCTGTGAACACCTTGATATTAGCCTTTCAGCCTCCAGAACTGTGAAAAACATTAATTTCTGTTATTTAAAGAACTCAGTCTGATATTTTGTTATGGCAGCCCTAGTGAACGAATACGTCACCTATTGTTGTTATTTTAAAATCCAGATGCAAAGCTGAAAACCAAGGTGCTCTTGGTTTTCCATACTCATAAACGTTCCCAGACCTATTGTGCGGAGGAAGCCAAAATCCACACTCCTTTCCTGTCCTGCGCATTGGCTGACTCACTGCAGAGACCATCGGTGTATGACTCATGCCGTTTCTGGTTTCAGCGTAGGGTGCAGAGCTCGGTAGAGACCATCTGACAATTGCTATGAGTCAACAGCAGGGAAGTCCCTGAGATGCTAAGACCTGTTCCGTTCCCCAGCCCCCAGTTCCTTTGGGTATGCCGAGATCATGTCACCCCCAAAATAATGAGGTTCTCCCTTGGTTTCCAAATCATTGAGATCGCCCTCCCATCACCCTCTTAAAGGTCAGAGGGTCAGATTCCATCAAAGGCAACCACAGATGTGGTTTTAAAATAGTCGCTTCAGAAGACCACAATTAAAACCTAATTATATATTCTTGCCAATTAGGGAAGGAGTTGCCCTCTCTAGTGATGGCAGAGTCCCCAAAAATCCACGGTCCGAAAAAGGATGTCTGCTCTCCCTTAACAAACCATTCTTCATTCAGCAATGGATAGCTTACAAACCGCTGCCGTTATTTGCTACCTTAAAGAGTTATTTAGCCTCTGACCCTGATGAATTAACTGTAAAAACACCTGTTGTTTGAAGGATCAAATGAGATCACTCATTCTTTCATTCGTTTGGCCAATATCTATTGAGTGACCTCCTAGGCACTCATTCGTCCATTCGACAAATGAATGTCTGCCATATACCAGCCCCCTGGGGATACGGCCATGAATCATATCTAGGGGGTCTCAGCTCTCATGGAGCTTGCCTCCTAGGATCGAGACAAAGAACAAGTAGATCAACAAGATGACTTCAGACAATGATATGCTGCACAGGAAACAAAGCACAGTAACGAAAGTAGTAAGGGGGTAAGTTAGAGACTACATGGTCATGAGAGGCGTCTCAATGGTAAATTGGCCATGGGAAGACCTGGGGAAAGAACATGTTACCAGAAGGCAGCAAAGGGAACTGCGGGCACAGAGATTCTAGGAGAGATGTCTTCAAGGAACAGAAAGGAGGGCAGTCAGGGAGAGGGTGAGGAGGTCAAAGTTAGATTGGAGAGGTGGGCAGAGGCCAGATCACCAGAAGTTTCTCCCTGGGTCAGAGGTCTTATAAGACATGGAAATACTCCACACAGACCACAGAACTAAAAGACCAGAAACTTAACCTCAGTTAAGACAGAGCATAAATGTTTAGAGATGAGGTCTGAGAGAAAGACAGGGGCCAAATAGGACAGGGCCTCCCTAGCTGTGGTCAGAATTTTGGATTTAATTCAGAATGCAGTGCTGTGCTTCTTAACATTGACGACACATTGGAACCACCCAGGAAACTTTAACAAATGCTAATGTCTGAGCTGCAGCCCCACCAATTCTGATACAGTTGGACTGGGATGCAGCCTGGGCATTCAGGGTTCTTTAATTTTTTTTTTTTTTTTTTTTTTGAGACAGAGTCTCGCTCTGTTGCCCTGCCTAGACTGAGTGCCGTGGTGTCAGCCTAGCTCACAGCAACCTCAAATTCCTGGGCTCAAGCAATCCTCCTGCCTCAGCCTCCCAAGTAGCTGGGACTACAGGCATGCGCCACCATGCCCGGCTAATTTTTTCTATATATTTTTAGTTGTCCAGATAATTTCCCTCTATTTTTTTTTAGTAGAGACGGGGTCTCACTCTTGCTCAGGCTGGTCTCGAACTCCTGAGCTCAAATGATCTGCCCGCCTCGGCCTCCCAGAGTGCTAGGATTACAGGCGTGAGCCGCCGCATGCAGCCGGGGTTTTTTAATTTTTAATTTTTTTAGAGACAGGGGTCTCACTATGTTGCCCAGGCTGGACTCAAACTCCTGGGTTCAAGCAATTCTCCCGCCTCAGTCTCCCAAGGAGCTGGGACCACAGGTGTGCACCACCACGCCGGGCTATGTGGGGTTTTAGAAAGCTCTCCAATGGTTCCAATGAGCAGCCAAAGTTGAGACTGCTGAAATAAGGGCGGGAAGCAGGAGAGGGACACGATCTGAATTCCCTGGATGATCACTCCGGCTGCCATATAGGTACAAAATGCTCCCACATCGGTGCCCAGTACATAGTTGATACCCAGTGTTTTCTTTCTTCTCTTCCTGAATCCTGGCAACCCTCAGAAATTTGGAATTGCTGAACGTTGCAGAGAGAAAACCCAATCAGACATTCAGAGGCATCTCACTGCATCTGCCTCCAGCTGGTGACGGGTTTTCCCCCCTTCTCTGTTCCTGGAATTGCTCATCTGTCCCCCTCTAGGACTTGGAGCCTCGTCTCCTATGTTTTTGAGATGCAAACTTTGTACCTTCTCTGACAGCCCTGAGGACCCCCAGCCCCCAGAAGAGCAGCTCCAAGGAAGATTCAGAAGCAACTTTGTGAGTTTATTTTGATGAAATACAATAATTATCGTGCTTAGCAGCTGTTGCTATTTAAAATAAGAAAAACCTGGGCTTGAATTTAAACTGTTTGGTAAAGCATGTGCCCCACCAATCTGGTTCAACAAAATCAGACATTATGAAATCCGCAGAAGAACTGGAGCTTGTTACAGGAAGTTAAGATGCAAATCATATTTTGTTTCAAATGAGCCCGATGAATGCATAATTTTCCACAAAGAAATACTTTTGTGTCAGGATCCTTTTGCCAAGAACTGAAGTTCTTGGGCTGCAGCTGTTAGCAGGGTCTGATTGTCCATTTCAAACTGCAGGGAGTTCTGCTTTTCTAAGGAAGATTGGGAGCAAAGGCAGGAAGAGGACAGAGCTGCTCTCATCGATTGTCTTCCAGAATATTCTCTATGAGATCTGTCTGTGCTTCCTAGACCGCCATGCTTGTTCTCAGAATTTGCAGAGACTAAACACCAAATTGAATCAACACCAAATCCCAGACGACTATTCAATTCGGAAGGTGCTTTTTCCTTCTTCCCCTAGCACTTTCTCTGGGCTTGGGGTCATTAATTCTCCTTGTCAGGAGTCTTCTGATTTCAAGTGGAAGAAACCCAATTCCAATTAAATAAACCAGCAAAAAAGGCCGGAGAGAAATTCTTTGTTTTTGCAACTGGAAAGTCCTAAACGTGATTTGGCTTTAGGCGCGCTGGCCCCGCACTGAGGGAGCCAGAGAAGGAACTGGTCACACATGAGTAGGAGGATTTCTGAGCACCCCTCTGGGCCCAGCATTTGCCGCCTTGGATTTGCAATGCCCCAGTTTTCAAGTTGGGCAATTTTCTCCAGGTAGAGATGCAGAAATAGCTGATTGAGGAATTTGAATTGAGTTTGGCTCAACAGGTATGGTTAAAAAAAAAAAATAGAAATCAGAAGTACAAGGGAAATGATCATTCGGATGAGCTCCCCTGAGATGGAGCTAAGCTCAGAAGGGGGAAAAGGCATCTGACAGAGGCAGGTGGACTGTGGGTACTGGAGGGCTCTACATGGCGGGAGCAATGGGAACGAAAGATCTGGAAAGACAGGAGACAACGGACACTAAGAGGTACGATAAGGACAAATCATACGACAGATATTCACAATCTCTCCCCGACCCCCAGCCCATACCCAACCCTGTTTTCCAGGGAGGATGGGATTCTAGGAGTCTTTGATTGTTTGATCTGCTGATGGGGTAATGGTTAAAGACGCAGAACTCATGGAGAGTCCTCCACGAGGGCGCTTCAAAAAACACACAGACCCTACTTGAGAAAGAGAAGAAAGGGAAGCTGGGAAGAGGACGCAAAGGAGGGGAAGGGTGAGTGCGACAGGAGAATTAGGAGGGCTGGAAGTTTTGAGTGGGATGGAAGGAAAAGAGGAAAGGAACTTGCACAAAGCGTGGGACTCCGGGGAGAGAGATGAGGACAGGGCATTTTTAGGAAGACGTCCCGTATGTTGTGTGGTATCAGCGGTCCCCCGCTCATCAGCAGGGACACATTCCAAGACTCCCAGTGGATGCCTGAAACCTCAAATAGTACTGAGCCCTATAAATAGATATGTTTTTTTCTATACATACATACAATAGTTTAATTTATAAGCTAGGCACAGTAAGAGATTAATAACTAATAATAAAATAATTATAACAATATACTGTAAAAAAAAGTCCTGTGAATGTGGTCTCTCTCTCTCTCTCAAAATATCTTACTGTACTGTACTCGTCTATTTTTGGACAGTGGTTGACCACGGGTAACTGAAACTACAGAAGGGGGACTACTGGATACCTCCCACTTCCTTTGCCGCCATCTCGAGACCTGTTCAGTTCAGGAAGGACTCGTAGTACTTCTTATAGTTCTTGAGGGACACAATAGTAACTTCTTTTACTTGTGATACTATGCTGAGAAATCAGCTTGCGAAAGCTGGGTTTTACTGTGTTTAGAGCGAGATAGAAAACATTAGAATTTTTTTTTTTAAGAGTCAGGAGTTTTGCCATGTTGCTCAAGCTGGACTCGAACTCCCAGACTCAAGCGATCCTCCTGCCTCAGCCTCTTGAGTAGCGGGGACTACAGGAGTGCACCACCTCGCTTGGTTTAAGATTTTTATGACAGAGCCCCCGTGGGCCCAAGCTGTAGCTGGGGACAAGCACTACTGTGGAGTGGAGGTGAAAGTCAAAAGAACCAGGAAGGTCAAAGAAATATTAGGCTATGGTACTCTGTGAATGACTCAGGTGAGTGTCAATATTGGGCTGGAAAATGAAGACCGTGGACCAGGTCCTGAAGTCCTCAGTGAATGAAGCGGCGGGTCCAGGAGATAGGAGCGCGACAGTGATGAGAGCGAGGGTGTGGCGTCTCGAAGGAGTGGGGATGTGTACACACGGGTGGAAAGAGCTCTGGGATGAAGAGCTCCAACACCTCCTGCTCTGACCCAGCAAGAGGAAGAAATGTCCTTCGAGGAGTCAAGTCTCAGTCACGGCAGGTTCATGGAGGGGTTGAAGATGCTTACCTGGGAACTGGGCATGGTACACAGGTGGGAGGGAGGGCAGAGAGGGGAACTTGGGTCAGCAGAGCAGAAGCGAGGAGCTTGGCTATTCAGACAGCTGGCTCTGTCTCAGTCTACCTCTTTTATTTTGCCATTCTGAGTAGCCCTGCCCCTCCAGGTACTATGTAGCTTTTCTCCCTCTTTATTTTCATCATAGGGCTCAGTACAAAATGGCATTGTGTCTTTAATTTGTTTATTGTCTAGTGCCCCAGTCTGCCACCGCAACCACCCCTAGAACGGAAACTCCATGAAAGCAGAGACCATGTCCACTGAATCGCCACCTTATCCCAGTGCCTGGCATATAGTAAGCACTCAATAAACACATGTCGAATGACTTCGTTAAGGAACGGATGAATGAATGAGTAGATGGATGGATGAATGACTGTGTAGCCCTGTGAAGGTGGGAGCATAGACAAGCACAGATATGCACAGAGCTTCCACGTTTGTTGAGGTGCCCTGGGAGTACGGGATGTGCACGCTGGTGCGATTAGCTTCCCACAAGGATTGAGACATCGGCCTGGAGGTTCCCAATTTGACTCCAATGGACAGATCCTTCCTGGCCTTGTTGCTGTGTCCTGGGAAATAGGCCTTAAGGAGAGAGATCTGCTTAAATCCACATTCCCGCAATGGGATTGTTAGCTCCAAGTTCTAGCCTAAAAATACTCCTCTCTGATATCAAGGACAAAATTTATAAACATGAAAGTGGTTATTATGGTTTAATCACAGGCTCGGTGGCAGTGACTCTTGGCAATCTCTCTGGGGTATTAACAAGAGCAGAGTAAATATGTCATGTAGGTGGTATTTTTAGTCTCAGCCACCCTTCCAACCCAAATGGGAACATTCCTGCAGAAGGTCCTTGTGACTCCTGGGCCCCACCCCAGCCCTTGCTGTTCAGAAGCCATCATCATGGGAGCTATGTGGCAGCCGCTAGGCGAAGTAGCGTGAGGGGGCAGGTGGGTGCTGCGGGGACCCATCTCATTCCTGTCAGATGGGCACCTGAGTCCTGGCCCTAAGTCAATAGGCCAACCTATGCTTCCTGCTTCCTGTGGCAAGTCACATCCCCTCCCAGGGGGAGGCTTGGCTGAAAGTTCCATGTATCTCATGGGATTGAAAAGACTCATCCCCTGAACATCCCTTTTCTGCCAACCCTCCTCCTCCCCAGGATCGTCAGCTTTAGGGGGAAAAAAAAAAGGAAGGACAAATAATCCCTGACTGAACCCTAGAGCCATGAGCCTAACCAAGAGTTTCCCAAATGATACAGTTTCTGTTCTGTGCCAGGTTTTTAACATGAAGTTTGCACTCCGTTCTGAAGGGTGGGCTCTATGGTAGACGTTAAGCTGTCAGGGATGGAGACAGGGACTAGACTGCCTCTCCCCAGCCCCACTGGATGAGGAGGGCATGTTTTGTCGACACTTGTAATGTACCAGGCCCCTAGCTAAGTGTTTTATATGTATCCTCTCATTCGGTCCTCATCACCGCCCTGAAAAGTAGTTACTGATATTCTCCTCATTTGATAGCTGTGGTTACATAACTTTCAGAAGGTCACATGGCAAGTGGGATTTTGAACGGGGATAAACTCCCTCAGAGCCTATGCTCACAGGAATGGTATGGATTTATTGAGTAGCCCATTAGATTCTTCCCCCTTACTTTAGGGTATGTAAAATGTGTTGTCTCCAGCAGCCAGTGTGAATGTTGAACCTTTTTGGCCTGACTTGTTTGCAAAGGCCCTGGCCAATGTCAACATCAGGAGCCTCATCTGCAATTGTTACCTCCCAAATGCAGGGGTTCATTCGCTTGGTGGGTGTCAAGTCAACAGACACAGCCACATTGGTTATGGCAAAGGATGTCTTTATTACTTGGCACAAGTTAAGAGCACACAGGGGACAGTTCCCAAAGCAGTGTGTAGCTGAACAAGGGAGTTGGGCCCGTTTTATAGCCAGAGGGTAATGAGGGGTGATCTGATAGGATCTTGCAATGGGGTGACTCCAGGAGTCAATCTGATTGGATCCTGGATCCTGTGGTGTCCACTTCTTAATTTAGTCCCTGCTCTGTTCCTCAGCCTGAGCACATAGGTTCCACTCATAGTTGCACACTTGGTTCATCTGGGCATGCTCACGTTACATGACCTTCAACCTGAGGGCCCATGGCAACTGAAAGACAACTCACAACTTTGTCACATTAAAGTTGAGCCATGGCCGGGTGTGGCGGCTCATGCCTGCAATCCTAGCATTTTGGGAGGCCGAGGCAGGAGGATCACTTGAGGCCAGGAGTTCAAGACCAGCCTGAGCAACAGCAAGACCCCATCTCTACAAAAAAAAAAAATGTAAAAATTAGCCAGGCACAGTGGTGCATGCCTGTAGTTCTAGCTACTCAGGAAGCTGAGGCGGGAAGGACTCTCGAGTCCAGGAGTTCGAGGTTGCAGTGAGCTATGATCACACCACTGCACTCCAGCTGGGCAACAGAGTGAGACTCTGTTTCTAAAAAATAAATAAATAAAAATAAAAAGTTGAGCCAGATTGGCCTGCTCGGTTACACAAGGTAGGGGCTGGTGGAACTGCTCTGGCAGCTGAGGCTGCACCAGCAGGAGGTCCTACTCCCCACCAAACTGCTGCCCCAGCTGAGGAGAAGAAAGTGGGAGCAAAGAAAGAAGAATCAGAGGAGTCTGATGATGACATGGGCTTTGGTCTTTTTGACTAAACCTCTGTTGTAACATGTTCAATAAAAAGCTGAACTCCTAAAAAAAAGAAAAAAGAAGGTGTTGTTTCCAGCCCTACAGCAACCATTTGCCTCACTTCCCCTTGTTTTCACTTGGGGAACTGTGACTTTGTGATATAATAAGAAATATACATTTGATCGTCATCCCCAGTTCCTGGCACCAGAGCTTCTAAAACCCTTGGCATTTCCTGAGTGATGGAAATGATAGCTGCATTTTGGTTATTCTCAATAAAGCCCTTTCAGCCACACCTGAGTTCACGCTAACGAGGTGACTCTTGGGGGGACCCTGCGCAGCTTCAGGCTGGGGCTGGTTGCCAGAGGAACCAACCATGTGATTAGAAGGTTGGAACTTTTAGCCCCACCTCTGACCTCCAGGGAGGGAAGAGAGGATAGAGATTGGGTTAATCACCAATAGCCAGTGATTTAATCAAGCATGTCTGTGTAATGAAACCTCCATAAAAGCCCCTAAACAATGGAGTTCAGCCTCAGTGGCTCATCCTCTGTAGTCCCAGCTACTCCGGAAGCTGAGGCAAGAGGATCGCTTGACCCCAGGAGTTCAAGGCTGCAGTGTGCTATGATTGTGCCACTGCACTCCAGCCTGGGCAACACAGTGAGGTCCTGTCTCAGAAAAATACAGTGGGGTTCATAGAGATCCCAGTGTTACCAAACCCAACTGGGGTCCATTCGCACAATAAAGCCAGACACTGACAATGAGATTTGCAGCAAGAGAAAGGGGAATTTATTGCACCACAAGGAGAGTGGGCAGCTAATGCCTAACACCCGAACTCCCCAGTGACTTACAGGCAGTGGTTTTTAAAGGCAGGGGTACATCTCAGGAAAGGAGAATTTGGAGGCAAAATAGTAAACCAACACATGGAGGTTACACATTGGTTTGGCCCATGGATGTGCCTTCCTCCCTGACCCTCAGGAAGAACTTTAGAACAAAGAACAGACTGGGGCCTGAACAGAGTTCAGTCTTCAGTTCCCCCTTATCTAAGGTTTCCATCTGGTGGGGGTTTCTGAAAACCAACTCAAGAACTTATGTCGAGATGTTATTTTTTAGTTTCTATAGGGAACCAAAGCACCTTGTGACTCTGGCTTGCTCCGGAGACTACTGTTATTACCTTCTTGCTTATCAGGTTGCTCATTTACTTTCTAAGGCTAGCTAGATGCCTGGAATTTCTCTTGAAGGGACTCAAGATTTTCCCTTCGTTTCCATGCTGCGGGGAGCAGGGACATGGAGGGGTGGGGTGGCGGGCTCTAAGAGGGGTCCCTGCTCCACCTAACCAGGTTGGTGAGCACATCCAGCTGATTTACAGCTGGTCAGTCAATAATACGGGAGACCCAGGACTTAACAACTGGTGTCTCAAGTGGGGGCAGTCTTGTGAGATGGAGCCCTGAACTAGCAGGGTCTGCTGTTAACTCTTGGCACATAGCATCAG
Source organism: Indri indri (assembly GCA_004363605.1). Classification (NCBI taxonomy): domain Eukaryota; kingdom Metazoa; phylum Chordata; class Mammalia; order Primates; family Indriidae; genus Indri; species Indri indri. The sequence continues at coordinate 29,199 of RJWJ010018091.1, forward strand.
AATTGAATTAAATTGTCGGACGCCCAGCTGGTGTAAGCGAATTGGTTGGCATGGAAGAAAGCCCCCACACATTGGGCGTCAGAAGTGGTCTGCAGGTAAAACACAACACAGTTCAGAGTTTGTAGTAGGAACAGACTTCTCTTACTTTAGGAACATGTGGTTCCGAGGGCCTGTGACTCAGGCCTGGCCAATCAGAGCCTTGCATTGCCCGATCCCAACAGGATCAGGGAGATCAGCCCGGGGATGGGAGTATGGTCCTGTAAAAGCCAAAACAAATCCTTGGGGTCATCTCCTGTACTGACTTGCTGTATGACTCTGGGCAAGTCATTTACCTCTGCGGGCGTCTATTTAAAGAATTACAACAGACCAGAGCTACATGCACTGCGGACTCGGCAGCATCGGCAACACCTCAGTGTTTGATAGAGATGCAAACTCCTGGGCCCGTTTCAGACCTACTGTGTCAGAACTTCTCGGGGAGGAGCCCAGTAATTTTACGTTTTCACAGCCCTCTAGGAGATTCAGATGCATGCTGAAGTTTGAGAACCACTGGATTCACCGGCCTCCGAGTATCTGAGTCCAACAACCAATGTGCGAAAAAAGTCAGGGAAGTCAGGCAGGGGACGATCCAGCGCTGACTGCCATGCTTTTTCCCTCTTTCTTTTCTCTTTCATTTTCTCTCACTACCACCTCCTCCTCTCATCTCGGAGGCTCTCCCGTGCCACTCTGGGCAGCAGGGAACGTGAAGAGAGTCTCATGTCCTACAACGAAGCCACCACTGCCAGGCTGCATTGCTGTCACACACTGCTGGTGCCTGACAGACGTGAGGATGCAAGCACGGGCTGCGTCTGCTGGTTCACGACTATATCCGGTGCCTGGCATATGGCGGGTCCTCATTAAGTACTTGTCGAATGAATAAGTGAAGCCTGCCTCCTGCCTGAGGTCCCTTGGAGATGACAGAGACATCCCCAAACCCGTCTCGGAGTCTGCCTGGGCTGCCATACCAAAATACCGCAGCCCGCATGGCTTGACGGAAATTTATTTTCTCACAGTTCTAGAGGTTGGAAAGTCCAAGATCAAGGTCTGGCAGAGCTGGGTTTCTTGGGAGGGCTGTCTCCTGGATGTCCAGACGACCACCTTCTCACTGTGTCCTCACACGGCCTTTCCTCTGTGCACGCACAGGGAAAGAAGAAAGCAAGCTCTCTGGTGTCTCTTTTCTTTTTTAACTTTGCTTTTTTTATGAAGATTCATTTAGGCTAGATTAAGAGCACAAAGTCATGATAAATATTACATTCATATCATTCCAGAGTCATTACTAAAGGAAAGACTAAAATGAATGAAGACAATTCTGTCTGAAAAAGACAACATTCAATGCCCCAAAACAAGAAACATGGAAGATGGTCATGATTCTATCTGCTGTCTCTTTTTATAAGGACACTAATCCTATCAGATCAGGTTCCTACCCTTATTGCGAAGCCGTTCACTGTGCACTGGTTACCACTTCAGCCCACTGCATCTTGGGCTGCGATTTCTATTATTTGTATTATACAAGCCAAGGGAGACAGTGTACTCGCGCAAGTTAAGCAAAGCAACGTTATCACTTACAGGTAGACAGCGAGGGACTACAGAAGCCTGGGATTTAGGACAAGCCAGTCCCCCAAGGCTCAGGAAAGCTGCCCAGGGCAGATGCAATCTTGTCTGCATGTGCCCCATTTGCACCACAGCTGAGGGACCCTGAAAATCAGCCCATTCTGGGTTTTTTATACCTCAGGGCCACGTAATCACTAGGTTAAAGCATTGAAGGACATCCCGTTCCCAGTGGGGACAGGAACAGAGCCCAGGCTGTTACGGCCAGTCCTTCCTTAACTTAGGATGTTGCAGTCCCAGCACATGCTGCGGTTACTCTTGAGAACTACAAGCAAGAAAGGGACGGAGGTTGGGGATTGGGGGTTGGGGACCAGGTGGATCAAAGGCCACCCAGAGAGCTGTCCTGCTCTTATGACCTCAGTTAGCTTTAATTACTTCCTTACTCCAAATGCAGCTACACTATGCAGCACTTCGACTATGAATTTGGGGGAGCACATATGTTCAGTCCGTAACACAGTCCTATGAATTTCCCTCTCCCCTCTCAAAGGCCCACACCTCTGTCTTATTCTCACACTGTCTCTGCTACCCTTCGCCTCTGCTCGAGCTCAGGGAATTTTTTATCTCCTCTACAGCGAGAAAAGTCAGCTAAGCAAATGGCCTTACTCTCTGGTATAGACCATGATCTAAGCTTTGGAAGCTCAAAATCCCTTCTGTTGTGCTGCTCTCCCTTAAGGCGACAGATGCTTGGTTTCTGATTGCCCAAAAGGGAGAGGATCATTCTGTAAGGGAAGGATAAGGGAAACTGCAAGAAGGAAAAAATCACTTGACATAGCAGAATATTACCCTTCTCTATAAATAATCAAAACATAAAACACGGAGTAAATAATGAGAATGATGATTTTTCTTTCCCCTAAGTTATAGAAGGGTAAAAGTAAAGGAAACAGATAAGGTTTAAAATGAGAACAATAATAATATGTAAGAAAAAGCAAACTGTAGAGCAATGAGGATAGTGTGATTTCATTTTTATAAAAAACAAAAAAGCTTAGATGATTTATCAGTTTACAAAAAAAAAAAAAAAAAAAAACCCTGAATGGACACCCAGCTGTTCACAATAGTTTCCTCTAGGGAATGGAATGAGGGAGGGAGCATTTTCACTTTTTGCTTTTCTACATATCTGCAGTTAAATAAATCTATGATGAGTTTAATATGAATAATGAAATGCTAAGATGTGATGGGGAGGTGGGAGAGAATGAAAAGGCTAGATACTTAAGACAAAGTGTTTCTTTTGTTA
>RJWJ010018092.1:0-32204 GCA_004363605.1 Indri indri
GAGAGCAGGACGAGGCCACAGACATGCTCCACACTGACATCTTCCAACCACCAGCCACTGGTCCGTGGCCCTGAAAATACATGTATTTTTTTATGCTTTTCAGAGGCACAAAAGCTCATGAAGCTATCAGCTGTTAACACAGATGTTTTAAAAATAAAAGACATTTTAGGGCTCGGAGAAGGATAAAATGTAGGAATTCCCACACAGGCAGAAAGTTGCTGAGTTCATAAAAGCATTATTTGACTCATAGTGGCCTTCACTTTAACTGGGTCTGTCTAGTGGGCACAAATCCCGTGGTTTACGCATCCTCTAAACAACTTTGAAATACTGAGCCCATCCTGCTGAGATGGCCCCATGCACGGAAACACCTGGATTGATCATTTTCCCCTCTTTAATGCTGGTATTGACTTTGGCCTAAAAATGACAGGTTTAAAGACTGTCATTAGTCTAAATTACAAACAGATTATATGTTGATATAATAAATGTTTTACCTTTAATTTTTGTTTTAGTATCTTCTCATAAATGGGTATCAAACCATGTTGAACCTATTTATTAAGGCTTTCCTCTGAAAGGTGCCTTGGTTGCAAAAGAAAACCTTCTCTCTTTACCAGCCGGCTTGGGGTCTGGGTTCTGACCGGGATGGCTCCACGCAGCCGCCCAAACACCTTGTGCGCCGCCGTCCATCTGCCGTTCTTGCTCCTACTGCCCGTCGCTCCACAGACATTCCTTCCTCCACCCTCCCCGCCTGTAAAACTCTGCTCATCTTAGAAATTCTGGCGTCGTGGACAGAATCGTCTCCCCCTGCCCCCAAATTCATATGCTGCAGCCCTGACTCCCAGGACCTCAGAATGTGACTGCATTTGGAGATGGGGTCTTTACAGAGTTTATTAAGTTAAAATGAGGTCATCAGGGCAAGGAGATGAGGGCACAGACACCCACAGAGGGACCATGTGAGGACACAGGGAGAAGATGGTGTCTGTGAGCCAGAGACGCTGCAGAGGGAACCAGCCCTGCTGATGCCTTGACCTTGGACTTCCGGCCTCCGGGACTGAGGGGAGAAGCCTCTGTTGCTGCAGCTGCCCTGTCCACAGCCCTCAGCCGTGCAGTCCGCGCCGACTCGCACCTGGCTCAATCACTTTCCAGGGACTCATCCCAGGGCAGAGCCTGCCCAAGCCCAGCGCGGTTCCCAAACAACACCTTTCCCATCATCTATACTTTCCTTGATCAGGACAGTCCCCTTGAGGCAGAGACTTCTTTTCCCTGGCCACAAAGCTTGGTACACTAGTGCTTAGGCCTCAGGGTGGCCAGGGAAGAAGAGGCTCCGTTCTCACCTCCACTTGCAGGGCAGCACCTCCCTCCCCGGACCCACACAGCCGTGCCTCCTGGCGGACCCTAAAATTAGTCCTTTGGCTCCAGCTTCGCCTTGGTTTGCAGCGGGCAAGCAGTGACATGTGCGCAGAAAGGAGAAGGCACGACGGCTCCAGCTACCTGGCTTTGGCCTTGTGGGACGGGTTAAGCGTTCAGGACTGGGGGCTCGAGGCAAGAGCAGAGGGCAGAACCCTTCCAGCTCCTGCCACAGTGGAGAGGGCCCAGACGGGACAACAAGAGAATCGGACACTCTCCTGGGGACAAGCAGCAGTTCCCAAGGGAGCGCCCGGGATGCGGGCTCTGCAGGAAGCAGGGGAGGCCCAGCAGCCCCAGCTGCAGGCAAAGGGGCCATTCGGCCAGTTGTAACTGACTTTTCCAAGCCATAATTAAGGTTCTGAGCAAAGACTTAAGCTACATTAAAAATGTAATCACAACTGAAGTCTGTAAATCAGTGACCATCCATCGACCGACCACAAAGTCCTGAAGAGCAACTTGCTAGCCGTGATGTTGCCGAGCCAGAGCTCAGGGACCCCGGGACCAGCTGGGCTGAATACCCATAGAAGTGTAATGTGCTGAGTCATCGCACTATGGGAAACCTTTAGTTTTCCTTGACTTCCGTGTACCAAGAGACCCCATTTAGGATAACAGCTACAAATGAAAAATAAACAGGCTATTCTCTAGAGCTTGATGTGCAGACACACATTGTTCTGACTATGGGGCGTCTGTCTCTGATTTGTGACAGTGACATGTGCAATTGGTGCTGATTTCTCTTTAATTTGGAGAAGTGTGAGCTCTAGTGAGCTAATTTCAGAGTGGGCTGCGGCACCGCACCAGCGTGTGTGCCAGGAACACCAGGGTTTCCACCGACTGTGTCAGATACAACTCGGAGCTAAAATGGCACAGGCTGGCAGCAGTCACTTCCTCTTATATTCCCGCTTTCTCCACTTTCCTCCTCTTCCTCCTCCCCTTCCTGTCTCTGTCTCTGTCTCTGTCTCTCTCACTCACACATGTGCACGCGCACGTGCGCACACACAGGATTGTTCCGCTGGATGAGAAGTAGGCTAAGCTTTCACAGGGGAAGGCCCCATCCCAAAGTCTAAACCAAAGTTATTATCAGTGAAAAATTGGCTCTCAGGTGTTTTCCATGTTGTGGGAAACAGGACACTCCCTGACGATCCCTCTGCCCACGGGTGAGCCGCGCAGTAGCAGCGTGTGGCTTCACCACTGGGTCCTTATCTGCTGTTGACCGAGCGGTGACGATGCCAATGCCTTTCCCGGGGGGGCCGACCTGTGGACAGCGGTGGCTCGGCACGGGTGTGAGGCCGGCGGGAGGCACCTGGGATCTCGGGGCAGGAGGTTCCCAGCCCTCTGGAGGATTAGGAGGCAGACTCCAGCCAGCGCGAGCACCCGGGCAACTTTGCAGCCCATGCTTTCCGCTGGCAAATGAGCGGGTTTGCATGGAAAGTCATTAATTATCTCCCATTTAATCATCCATTTTAAGAGTGTCTGTGGGCTGGATAATTAAAGATATGGGATTTTATAGGGATTACTAGGGCACGTAAAATCCCCAGCCATGTGCCAGGCTGCTAGCGCTCGTCTCAAGCCCTCAGAACCCGTCTCTGATCACAGCGAGACACTCCTGAGCTTCCTTTGAGGCCTGGGGCTGCTGGACTCAACTGCCTGGTTTCTTGCTGCCTCCCACCCTGTCCTGGGCCCAAGCAGTCTGGCTGGAGAAGCCCTGAGTGCCTGCTGTCGTGAGAGGCCCCAGTGGCGTCCCTCCTGTGCCGAGGCCGGAGGGAGGGAGGCTGCTGCAGGACGGTGATCGTGGCGGGGTCTGGGCTTCCTCTGCAAGGGGAGGCAGCAGAGCTCGCTGCAGGAGCAACTTTCCAAGGGGTCTTCCATGCCCCAGACTCCTATTCACACCTTTGTGGAGCCTCCTTCCTTTGGGGGTGGGCTGCACCCAGTGACGTGCTTTAAACAAATAAAATAAGGCAAAATTGATGGGATGTCGCTAGGTGATGATTAGGTTACAAAAGACTGTGACTTCTGTCTCGGTGGCATTTTCTCTCTCTCTCTCTCTCTCTCTCTCTCTCTCTCTCGACTTCTTGCTTTGATGATGCTGCCATGTTGGAGAAGCCGTCACAAAAAGGGGCTGAAGGTGGGCTCTGGCCAACCACCAGGGAGGACCTGCGTCCTGCCAACAGCCGTGTGAGTGAGCTGGGAAGCAGGTCCCGCCCTCGTTGGGCCAGGAGATGAGACCACAGCCCCCGCTGACACCCTGACTGCAGCCTGTGGGGCCCGGATGCAGAGGACCCGGTTAAGCCCTGCCTGCCCCGGACCTGCAGAAAGTGTTGGGTAACAAACATTGCTCTTTCAAGCCACCCAGCTTGCGGTGACTTGTTGTGTGGTTGTGGGTTACTAATCCACTCGAACCGGCTACACAAACTGTGCCTGTAACGAGTCTTTGCGTTTTTCAGCACAATCATTTTTCAGAAGGGAGAACCTCTCGGCATCAGAGTTATGTGTTCAGCAATAAACATCGAACTCCATTTGCCATAAATTGGCAGGAGGAGAACATCCACATTGAAACCAAGACATTGCTCTTTCATCCGTATTTTTAATAGGTCACCCAATCTTGTGACTACTGACACTACAATGCTGTTGACCATTCAGTGTATGAGCCATTCAATGTTTTGGGATCCTCCTGTCTTACCTGGGACTTGCAAACAGGTTAATTCCTACCTTGTTTTAGCATCAGAGTCAAAGAAAGGAGAAGAAGCCCAAACTTCCTCTAACTCTGTAGAAATTCCGACAGCCTTAGGTGTTCATGTGGCGTACGAGGAAAACATCGTCAGTGCAACACATGACAAAGGTGACAGGTGCAGGAGGCAGGAGACGCATCAAGGGTGGAGCAGGGAGAAGAGAGAGTAGGCGGAAGGTATTGCTGAGCGCTGGCCCTGCCTGGGAACTTTGAAAAGTGATCCCTGTTTTTTTAACCCGGGTCCCACTGCCAGGGTCCTTGTGGTCCAGCCGAGTGACAGAAGGAGCAGCAGAGGAGAAAGTGGCCACAGCTCAACACATCCACTTATTTTCTCATCTACATATTGCAAAACTCCAGGCTGCACAGGAATGTGTCTCAGGAGTTAGCTTAAAACAACACACAAAGCAACAAGGCTTTGCTCACCCTTTTCAGGTGCTCCTACTGGAGAAGCTCCAAGTGCCGACACTCTGTGCAGCCGCCTAAACAGGGGGCAGCGGTATGGCTGCGTGACGCGGACTGCGAAGGGCAGCGCCCCGAAGGGGACACGCACCACTTCACAGAATGCCTGGCTTTGTTTAAAGGATCATGCTGTCTTTATTTTTCTTTAACTTTTCATCTTATCTCCTTATAAAACTATGATCAACATATTTTCCTTCTTCAAATGCCCTCCAAAGCCATGGAGAAGAACAGGCCACGGTGACGTAAGAGCTGGGAACGTGGGCAGAGCGGAGAGCCCTGAACTGGGACGTGTGGGGTTGCCGTGTCTGCCTTGTGTTTTAGATCCCATTTGGAGGACTGCCAAGCAGACGTCCATTGCTTCTGTGAGTTTGCACGGGACGGTCCTTGGATGCTCACTCTATCGTGGTTCCTGAAGTTCCATGAGGACGTGCAAGTCACCACTTGCTGGAGCTCCTGTGAGCTTACCAAGCACCACACACCCTCACCGCGCTAAGCACGTTCTCTAAGAGCACAGGTTGCGCCGTCACGCACCATCACTCTAGGCCGCAACTCTGTGAACTTGGGAAGCACCATGTTCTGCTCACAGCTGTGTCAGAGACCTGGGGAGAACCCGGAGACAAGATCCAGCTCAAGAGATTGGGCTAAGGCAGAATTAAAAATGCAAGAGCGGACGGGGTCATGGGACCTGGAGGTTGCCGAGCGCGGTGTCGAGACAATCCGCTGCAGCCCGAGAAACGGCTCCCCTGAGCCAGCAGAGGAGGGGAGGAGGGTCCCAGGCAGGCCACAGGCACCTGGGGACGAGGACAGCAGATGTTGACATCGTGGTTTGTCAGGATTGACAAGGAAGTGAGAGTAAGACAGAAGCCAATGACGCAATTGGTAAAGGTGAACTTGACCTTCAGTTCCTACAACCTCCTAGGGCAATTACAGAGGACGGCGAGGGGGCCAGTGCTCAGGGATAGCCAGGTGTGGGGTTCAGGAGGAGCTCCCCCCGTAAACTTCATTGTCCTTACCAAGAACTTCAGATGAAATGTTTAGGAAAAATACCTCCCAAGAGACTAGAAGTTTTCCATCTTCAGTCAAAGAGGCAAAAATATTTCTTGTGAGTTTTTTAAAACCAAAAGCTATGCTCACGCAGGTTTGTCTTTCAAATTTACACTCATTAGTGGGCCATGACATCATAAGCAAGATTACGGTTCCTGGGACCCGGGCTTAGCAGGACAGCAGGCACGTGAAGAGCAGACAAAAATCCTCCCTAGAGGAACCTGACTTCAAACGAGGCCTCGGAAACTCTCCGCAGATAAAATGCAGTCAACATTCGCTCACACTCAAAAGGAAAGGACACAAGTGAAGCTGCACAGACTGCAGCGACGGGATCATCAGAAACTTGATCGTGTCACTGTGTGTGCGCAGGTGGACCGACGGTGGTGTTGGAAATGATAACAGGTGGTTAGAGGTGGAAATGACGAGAACAGCGGACAGACTGGATGTGAGGTATCCACGACAGAGTCACGGAGAGGCCTGAGCGTCAGGGCCCGAGCGGTGGGGAGAATTGGCCTGCGTTGTCCCCAGGGCTCTGGCAACACATTCGGCCCAGCCCATCCCTGGTGTGATCGTGTTGCAGGAACGGCTCCTCTCCGGGGCCAGGTCCCTGTCCGAGTGGGGAAGACAGCAGGTCTCTGTTCCGCCAGGTCTGCACTGCCTACTGATGTACGAATGCAGACACTGTGAGTCTAGACCGCGGCTGGACCTGTGGGCTCGAAATGTCACATGCTCATCTCCAGCGTTCGTGGCAGGCCAGCAGGCCAAATGAAATCGCCAAGAGAAGGAGCATGCACAGAGACGAGAAATGGACCAAAGGCAGAGCCCCAGGACAAGACAGAGGAGCTAAGACGCTTCTGAGGACACAGTGAGGGATGTGGAGAAACGGAAATGACACAGAGCCTCTGCCCAGAGCTAAAAAGAACCAGAGACAAAACATCGGGTTTGAAAGAAGACAGAGGAAATCTCCCAACACACACTGGTGCCCCGGAAGAGAACCAAACTAACAGGACATAAACATATTTCAAGATGTAATTCAAACAGACTTTTCAGAAATAAAAACAAATCTACAGGCATAAAGCACACACCGCAGTCAAACATGCAGTGACATAATGTAAAATGTCATAAATATCCAAAGTCTGATGTGTGTCTTGGGCTGCGATAACAAGATACCACAGACTGGGCAATCCACAAACAGTGGAAACGTGTTTCTCACAGTTCCAGGACTGGGAGTACAGGGTCCGGGCACCAGCGACTGGTGTCTGGGGAGGACTGGTGTCTGGGGAGGGCTGCTCTCAGGGACGGTGCCTGCTGCGCGTCCTCCGTGGGGACGGGCGAAAAGAGCCCCCCCTTCACCAGGGCACTGATCCCACTCCCGGGGCTCTGCCCTCATGTACCCATCACCTCCCGGAGGCTCCCCTCTTAATACCAACACACTGGGGATTCAATTTTAACATGTGAGTTTTGGTGAGACACAAACATTCAGACCACAGCAACGTAAAACAGGGATCAGCATCATAGCCAAACATCCATTAGCTGAGACACGCACGGGCAGTAACTCCCACTCGAAGAGGACGGTTGGGTAGGAGACAGTCTCATTCCATGCAGCTGTAAATATACAAAAAGCACTGAACAGCAACTCAGAAACTTTGAAAGTAAAAGGATGTGGGGGGAAAAAAAGCCAGGCAAACTCACAGATTCAGTTCACATACAGAAAAAAGAAAAGAAAAGAAAACCTGCAAAAATTACCAGGCCAATCCTGCAGAGAAGGAATAAATGGGATCTAATCAAGCTGTAATTATTAAACGTGTCACACTGGAACATGCACAGATAAACAGATCAATGTAACAGAATAGAAAGCCCATTCACGGGACCAAATGCATTTCAAGTCAGTAGAAGGAAAGACGGATGATATCACAGCGTTGTAACAGTTGGGCTGCCACCTGGAAAAAAGTCACAGCACTGCTCACTTCTTCAACAAATATAAATTCTGGAATGACAAAATTGTCATTATTGAAAAAAAAAGCACATACACACAGGTCTAGCACTCTTGGAGGCTGAGGCAGGAGGATTGCTTAAGCCCAGCAGTTAGAGGCTGCGGTGAGCTATGATGATGCCACTGCACTCCAGCCTGGGCGACAGCAGAGCCAGACCCTATCTCAAAAAAAAAAAAAAAAAGAAAGAAAAAGAAAAGAAATGAAACACAGGGCAATAATTTTTTTAAATCTTAGACTATGAAAGGCCTAAGTATGATACATAACTCAGAAGCCACAAAAATTGATGTTATACTCAACAAATATAAAAAACTGTCTTTATAAAGAAAAATATGATATTGTCAAAAAACAAATACAAATTAGGAAAATAGAAAATATTTGTAGGACATATCATAGAGAAGAGACAATTTTTGATTTATAAAGAGTTTTTATAAATCAATAAGAAAAACTAATGCAACGGAAAAAACGGCCAATATTTATAAACATGCAGTTCATAGAAAAAGAAGTCCAAATAGCTCTTAGGCATATAAAAAGAAACAATCACTCAGAATAAGGGAAGTATAAGTTTAAAACATAATGAAATAATTTTTAAAACCTGTCAGGCAAAGATCGAAGCACTTGATGACATATTATTAGCAGGCTCCCAGGTACAAGGATAGTATTAATATTAATAGATATAACTTCTAGAGGAGAAAATCTGTCAATATCTATAAAAATTAAAATCTCCCATACACTTGACCCCACAATTCCACCACTAGGAATGTAATCTACACGAGAATGGCATATGTGCGAGTATACTGAATATAGCACCCATTTAATTGCAAAAGATGGACAATAGCACAGGACCCAGGTTACACGAGTGACGCTGCAGGGATGCAATGGAACGCTGTGTCGGCGGTGAGAGGAGTCAGACGGTTTCAGGTGCTGTTACATGAAACGCGGCTCCAACATGATTGCTAACAGTCCACACTGCCACCTAAGAAAAGCTGCCGGACGTGTAGGTAGAGCGCCAGACGTGAGGGAGAAAAGGAGAGTGTGTGTCTGTACGTGTGCGTGTACGTGCCACTTACTCCGGAAGAGCCAGTGACACGGCTCCGTGGAGGAAACCAGACGGCGCCAGGACAGGAGTGGGGAGGAAAATTCCTTTTTGCTCTATGTCTTTTATAATTTTTGAATTTTTTACATGTGCATATGTTACTTGAAAAAAACCCTCAAAAGATAAATTATGTTTTTGTTTTTTTTTTAAGAAATGGATCCTTCGGTATCCCTGGGTGAGCAGGAAGTTTTGAACTCTGATTGGGCTGGGGATTCTGAACTAACACAGTCTAATCAAAGCACCGCCTCTCAGGGAGTAAGAAACCGAGGGCTGTGTGTTAGCGAGGTTTCCTAAGCCCCATCAGCACAGCGACCCTGCAAAATGGCAGGTGCTTGTATATAATCAAGAGTTGATTTTAGCTGCTCGAACCCACTTCAGAAGAATAACAAACAGCTCAGCTTCAATTCTACCCTTTCTGGCCTATATTTTCTATAATTGAGGACAGATCTCTGAGTGATGGCCGTGCCTTGAGCAAAATTCTACCTCAGTGGTGGGATGGGTTATATTTTTTATAACCTATCTCCCTTTCCTATTCCAGTATCTGCCTCTCAAGCCAGATAAATTTCACTTTGATTGAGAGATTGCTGGGACCTGCCTTGTCGTGCCGCTTAGGAAGTTTTTCGTGCTTTATAAACTTCCAGTCCTACGGAAAGGACACTCGCTGCGGCTGACCCGGCCAGCGCCCCTGAGGAAGTCTCTTTTTTATCTCTTGCGTCTCAGTCTCAGACGAGGCAGCAGATGAATTAGAAAATCATGACAATAATAAAACATCTAGAGGTGCTTTCTTAATTGTTTTAAGGTACTGTGAAACTAGTAAAAACATGGGTAAATTAAGCTTTCTTAATTTACCTTAAACGTTCATAGTGGGAAAGCATAAAACTGGAAATTGGCCCAGTGGAATGCAAATGTTCACGACGCCGTCAGAGACGGAAGCGGAACAGAGAAACGGAGGGGCCGGCGTGGTTTGCGGAAGGGAGTGGGTTCCGCAGCTGGCAGCAGGGTGCGACGGCCGCAGCGCTTTGGGCACATGTTGGAACCCCCAGCTTGGGGCCAGGCTCCGCCTCCCACCGCCTTTGCTTCCAGGTGTCTGGCTCTTCCCTCTCTCTCAAGCCAGATGGCAAACGGCCATTTCTTCCTTTTTCCCCTTGGAGAATCCCTCTGGCGTTGAATCCAGATCCCTTAGTGGGTGCTGCCAGGGTTACCCGTGTGCCCGCCCGGATGACATGTGATCATCACATGCTGCTGCGTCTGCATCGTGCTCCGTGTCCCCTCTGAACACTGCGAGCCTCTTCCATATCTTTCCTTCACCTTGCAGCAAAGGTGAACTCCGGAAAATGTCACAATTCCTCTTCCATTTCGGCAGCTAGTACAAGCAGAATCGAGCCTATTGCCCTGTCTTAAAAATTACTTAAGACCTTATGGCACGTATTTTTGTGTCCTGCCTAGACTTCTGGTCTTACCTCCAATTCTGAATGTTTTTCCCCAGCTGGTTATACACACACGTGTGTGTGCACACACCAAAACACACACACTCATTTCTTAAAGTACCTGTAATTCTTTAATTAATTGTGATAAGTGTACTTTTCATTGAACCAAGCTATGCCCCTTTTTGGGCAGAGGTGGGGTTTAAATCACATAGACACATGACCCCCAGCCACGTTACAGTCCGCGTTACAAAGGCGGTGCGGGAGGTGGTGCAGCCTCCCCTCAGAGCCCTGCTATTCCCTGACACCCAGAGCTCAGACAGGTGCCATCTGTGGCTCAGGTGAGGGGAAGAGGCCTCACAGCCAGGCAGGAGCGGGGCCCTGCTGCGCCTCCCAGCCCCTTCCCGGGCTGTGCGCCGAATGCAAATGCGCACCCCTGTCTGCCACTGGGCTCAGGGACAGCATCGGGAGAGGCAGATGCTGTCATCTGACGAGGTGGCTGTTCTTGCTGAGTCTGAAGAATCCCTTCAAGAGCCAGTAATGAGAGGAGCTGAAGCTGGCACTGATTACAGACTGCATCAGAATGTCAACGACAAGGGCAGCACGTGGCAGGCGGCACGTCCCCACCACAAAGAGGATGGCGGGAACAGAAACGGAGCGGGGAGGGGTCCTCCCCAGGCCCCCAGGCCTTCAGAAGTGGACGCGTCCCGTGCCCGCAGGGTGGGCTTTGGGAGGTTCCAACTGCATGGGACAGGTCCATGCGAGAGCCCAGGCCTGACGATGCAGCCTGCAGAACTGGACACAGCCCGGAAGTGATAGTCACCACCGCCAGGCCCCATGTGTGGATGTCAAAGTCGGGTCGCAGAGGAGCTAGGAGGGTCCTGCCGGAGAATATTCCAAGCAGGAGGAGAAGAGAACAGAAGGGATGGGGGGAGGCAGAGGCAGGGGCCACTGCAGGCAGAGCTTCCAGTGAGGGGGCCGCAGGAGCTGGGGTGCGGGTTCTCTGCGTCCTTCGTGCCTGCCTGTCCACTTCTACCGCCTCCTAGACGACCCGCACATCCAGCTAACACGACAAAAGCAGGGCGCGTTTCTACCAGTTCTCCCGGCTCCACAGTGCTGGAGCACTGATGCCGACGTGTACACTGGTGCCGACAGTGTTAATGCTAACGGTAGCGCTAACACCGTCGCTAATGCCCACACCAGTGGGAATGCTGATGCTAATGCTAGTGCTAGTGCAATGCTAACACTAATAGTAACACTACACTGTCGCTAATGCCAACACCAGTGGGAATGCTGATGCTAATGCTAGTGCTAGTGCAATGCTAACACTAATAGTAACACTACACCGTCGCTAATGCCAACACCAGTGGGAATGCTGATGCTAATGCTAGTGCTAGTGCAATGCTAACACTAATAGTATAACACTACACCGTCGCTAATGCCAACACCAGTGGGAATGCTGATGCTAATGCTAGTGCTAGTGCAATGCTAACACTAATAGTAACACTACACCGTCGCTAATGCCAACACCAGTGGGAATGCTGATGCTAATGCTAGTGCTAGTGCAATGCTAACACTAATAGTAACACTATACCATTGCTAATACTGACACCTATGGTAATGTTAATGATAATGCTAACACCTGTTCTAATGCTAATGCTAACACTAGGCTAATGTTAATACTAGTAGCAATGCTAACACTAACAACAATTGTAAACTAACACCAGTAGCAACGCTAATGCTAATGCTAATACTAATACTAATGCTAATACTAGTAGCAATGCTAACACTAATAGTAACACAAATGCTAAACTAAAAACAGCAGCAATGCCAACACCAATGCTAACACTAATACTAATGCTAATGCTAAAACCAATACTAGTAGCAATGCTAACCCTAATGGTAACACTAACACCGATGCTCAACACCACAAATAATGTCAGTGTGATACCAACACTAATGCTAATACTAGTAGCAATGCTAACACTAATAGCAACACTGACATCTAAAAGGAGCGTCGCTAATGCAAATACTAATTTTACTGCTAATACTAATCCCAACACTAATGCTGATCCTAATACTAACCCTAACACTAACAGCAACACTGACATCTAACTACAGCGGTATTGCTATCGCCAATACCAATTCCAATGTTGATACAAATCCTAATCCTAACACCAACCCCAATGCTAATGCTAATCCTAATTCCAACACCGATATGATAGTCCTAATACAAATCCTAATCCTAATGTCTACCCTGATGCTAATGCTGACCCTAATCCCGATACTGATATGCTGATCCTAATCCTAATGCTGATGCTAATGTTGATACTGTTGCTAATGTTGAGGCTGACGCTAATGCTAATACTGATAACTGGCAGCAATGCTGGTGCTAATAGTAACACTAACATCTAACACTGGCAGCGTTGCAAATGCAAACACTAATTCTAATACAATCCTAATACTAATCCCAATTCTAATACAATCCTAATTCTAATACTAAAACTAATTTTGATGCTAATCCCAATCCAGATGCTGATCCTAAACTCGATGCTGATACTAATGCTGGCCCTAACCCTAATCTTGATCCTAATTCCAATCCTAACACTTATGCTGGCCCTAATCCTAATCCTGATCCTGATGCTGGCAGTGATGCTAGCACTGATAGTAACATTAACATGTAACCACAGCAGTGTCGCTAATGCCAACACTAACGCTAATGCCGATACTAATCCCAACGCAGATCCTAATGCTAATCCTAATACTAACCCCAATCTCCACGCAAATCCTAATACTGATCCTAATCTTAATGCTGATGATGATGCTGGTGCTGCTGCTAATTTTGATGCTGATGCTAATGCTAATACTGATACTTGTGGCAATGCTAGTGCTAGTAACACTAACATTTAACAACAGCAGCATTGCTAATGCTAATACTAATTCTAATGCTAACAATAATACTAATGTTAATACTAATACTGATCCCAATGCTAATGCTGAGCTGATCCTGATATTGATCCCAATGCGGATACTAATCCTAATGCTGACACTAATGCTAATTCTAATGCTTTTGCTATTGTTGATGCTAATAATAATGCTGATACTGATACTGGTAGCGATGCTAGTGCTAATAGCGACACACCAGTGCTGAGCAAACACCAGCAGTGATGCCAATGCTAATGCTAATGCTAATACCAGTACTAATACTAATGCTAATGCTAATACTAGTAGCAATGCTGAGTATTTGCACAATGTTAACTGCCAACAGCCCAGTCTGGTTCAGGTAGGACAGAGAGAACTGAGGCAGGTGGTGTAGACCAGGGAGCCTCGGCTGCCCTTTGACACAGTATTACCTAGACAACCACGTAGCTGAGACCTGTCCAGAATCCAGCCGGCCCTTCCCCCACAGTGATGCCCTCCGTACTTTCTACTTAATGGTGCCTGACCCTTCAGCACTGGAGATTTATTCCTGATGTGGATGTTTCAGAGTCCGTGATAAAATGCATGTTTCCTTGGCAGGAGTGATGTATGAAACCAGTGTCAACCTGGGTGCGTGGGGCTGGCGGTTGGCCTGCCACGGCAGAGTTCTGAGGGGCTGGTGTTGGCCAGGTAAGCCTTGGCTGGGAGGGAGAGGAAATAAAAATTGTGGCGAACGCAGCGAGTCCCTGCTCCTCATCTGTTAAAACAGAAGCCCGGATCCCTGCTGCTGCTCCCATCCCCGGCAGAGCTCCGCGGTGCCTGAGCCGGTGGACGGGGCAGAAATGGGGGGTGGGGGGAGGAAGACTGTGTCTGCGCCAGACCTGCCGGTGACAGGACTAAACAAAACCGAAGCGCTCATTTTGCCTTGGGAGTAAGAAATAACACCTGGAGATGGTGTCCCCGTTTTTATAACAAACCCCCGATCCTCGCCTGCTGTTTGAGGAGAATGAAAGAGAGGAGCGCAGAGCAGCTCCAGGAGCACGGACATCAGCCCTGATTTCCCAAGTGTCCTTGACTGTCCCCAGACAGATGCGAGGCAGGAGGACGGGAGGCAGAGGTGAGCGGGGTGTGGACCACCCCCAGGCTGCGCTCACGCTCCGCCCACACCTCCAGACCCACTGAATTCCGGGGGCTGATTTAGTTAGTGCCAACGTGTCGTGGGGCCCCGTGAAGTGCGACTGTGGGGTTCTGACCTGCCAGAGCGGGTCTCACTCACTCTCTCACACACACACACACACACGGCAGCCAAGGAGGGGGCTTTCTGCCCTCACCGTGCTGGGCACAGCCCCTTCCCAAGCGCCAGGCACACGGGAGCCCCTCAGCGCGGAGGCACTTTCACCCGGCATCTCCGACCAGAGCTGAGGGTTGCGATCGTTTTTAACCCTTCTGTTGGAAATTTAAATGGAATTGATCAAGCAACACCATGTGTGGTGTTTCTATGTTGTGTGTGTGGTGTGGTGTGTGCTGTATGTGGGGGATATGCATGGCGTGCAATGTGATATGTGTATGTGCATGGCATGGGTTACGTGCCTGTTGTGTGTGATGTGTGTGTGCATGGTGTGTCATGTGTGTTGTGTGTGCCGTGTGTGTAACAGGCTCACCTTTACCCGGTGAGGGAGGGCAGACAGATGGTTCCAGGTAACTGTCCACGGATCCCGTCCCCGAGGCCCAGCCCAGGCGGAGCAGCCCTCTGCTCCGGGACGAGCCTGGGTTCGAGCCGGCCGCACACAGAGGGGCACAGAAGGCCCCGGGCCGTCCCCTCCCCCGGGGCCTCTGCAGCAGCTCTGTTCTATGACCCACGTTCCCCCAAAGTTTCTGCAGTGAGAGAATCACTGTTTCACTCCTCCTGAGGTAAAAGAGTTCATCTTGGGTGATGTCGCTGCAGAGCCCAATCCGAGGAGTCAGACAAGGTACTATTTTTCTCAGTCATGATTTAGGTCACAGCTTCCTCAGATTGGCTGTTGCCATAGCAACCAGCGCGCTGCCTTTGCACTGGGACTTGTAATACTATTTCTCAAGGTAAAGGAGGCATCTAGAATCTTATAAAAGATGCCTACCTGACGCCCAGAGCACACCACCCCATACCCTATAAACCCCCAAAAAGAAAAGTCGACACAATCTCGTGTTTTTAAAAACCCACTTCATTTGTCAGAGATGAAAATTTAACAGCCATCCTTTCCTGGAGGCCTGCTGGAACTGAATATAACCATTTTCTGTGAGATCTTGGAGAAATCAAATTCATGCACGATTCCCAAGGCTCAGAACACCCCTGTCCCCCATGGAACACTGAGGTCACTGCGCGAAACCAGCACCCCCGCTCCGGCCTCACACTGTGCCCACCTCTGCACATCCAGTTCTGAAGGCCCCCTGTCGGTGCTGGCAGTGACAAAATGCCTGTCCTTGCCGCAGGATATCACGTTTGTCACCTAAGGCAGTCTTTTGAGCTCTCTGTGCATTCAAAGAGATATTTGAAAGAATCTAGCAGTTACCTGGCGATACCTGAAGACTCGCTTGTCAGTGTGTTTGACACATACCTGGAGCTTCAGCTCAGCACAACCGAGAGCGGCTTTCCCTGCCGACACCCACCCTGCCCATCCCAGGCTCCCGCTCTGTGCGAGGTGTGCGAGTCATGGTCCAGACAGCGTGTCCAGCATAGAGAACACTGGGCGGGTCAACGGTGAGGGTTCCCCCAGGGACGGCGCACAGAGAACACAGGGTCAGTGTGGGGCATGGCCCACAGAAACACCCCAGAGAACCTGGGGGTCAACTCAGGGAAGAGCCTATTCCTGTGGCTCCCGAGGGCTAACCAAGGCACCACAGAACTCCCAGGCAGGTTCCAACTCAACATAACATTAGGAACATGCCAGCATCATGCTGCATGCTTGTTGCATGGCAACCCTCATCACAGCCCTACAGGGAAGGTGCTGTTATCCCTATCTGTGTCTTAGACATGAAGGCAGGTAAACTGCAACACTAACTGATGTGACCTCAGGCTCCCGAGGTCAGTCCTGAAGGCAGGTGTGCTGACAGTTTCTAAGATGGCCCCAGATTCCCGCCCCAGGTGTACACACCTGCATTGCCTGTCCCTCCAGTGTGAGGGGCCTTGCAGGACGGGATGCAGCTATAGCAACAGGGAAGGGGCCAGATGTAATCAAGGTCATTGTCCAGTTGACTTTGAGTTAATCCAAAGGGAGCTTGCCCTGGGTGTGCCTGACCTAGCCAGGAGAGCCTCCACCTCCTACGGGCCTTCAAGAAGCCAACTGCCACAAGTGCTACATGAATTCTGCCAGCACACACGAGAGCTCGGACGAGCACCCCACGCAGGGAGGTAGCTTGCCTGGGTTCAATCCACTGACCACAGAAACAATGACATGGTAAATGCATGTGGCTCCCCACTGTTGCAACTGTGGCAATTTGTCACCCTGCAAGAGAAAACTAACACGCTGGGCCTGGCTGACAGCCAAGTCCACACTTTGATGACCAAGAGTAAACTGCCTCCCTCAAAGTGGAACTTTCAACACGTCAGGGTTGTCCCCTGATGAGGCTGTCTGCACTGCCACGTGACCTGCTCTGTCGCTGAAAACAGCTAAGCAGATTGAGGGACAACCTGTTGGATTTCTGTATGAAGAATTTAGTACAAGAAGGATTAGGTCACCTCTGGGGTTCTATTTAATTCAGATTTTATTACACTTTTGAGAAGTATCATAATAATGACACTTTATTCATTTGAGAACCTTAAAATAAATTTATGGCTCCAACTCCTCCTATAATACGCATACACCAGCAGTCATTCTAAAACTTAGAAGCTAAGCTAACCAAAGTTCAGGAGATAGGGAAATAAATACTCCTTATTTCTTGTATTAGTCTGCATTGCTGCAGTAACAAACACACCCCCATAGCGGCGGCCTATCATGTCGTACATTTGTTCACATTCCTTCTTGCCCCAGCATCCACTGGAGCAGCAGCCCCTGGGGACAGGTGGTCTCATGACAGCCACACCCACATTGTGTTGGCCTGGTGGGGTGTGAGAAGGCTCTGCAGGTCTCCTGGACACACACAGTCCTCCAACAGGGGTGGGAGGCAGGGACTTGGGAACCGCACTGCTGAAGAAAGGCATCAACAGGGTTATGATGTTCACTGACTACATTTTAATTCACTGACTACATTTTCCTGATATCATTTTAAATTTAATAACAAATCTCCCTAAGCTACCTTTCTGTGATTTCTATTCATAACCATTTCTGCAGACAGGATTACTTGAAGGCTAATTTGGAATATCAGATTCCTACAGCAGGAAGGCGAGGAGCAGGAAACATCCACCAGCTCGAGTGCTCCAGTGCCGTGTTCCTGGGGGATGAGGAGGCAGAGCCCGGGAGAAGTCCTCTTGCCTATCAGGGCATGTTCATTTTATTCTGTGGATATGTGGGATCTGTCAGAGGTTGGATAACAAAATAAAATTTATATTCTTAAAGTGCAGCTCTGTGATTGGAGCAATGGGTAAGCCAGAGAGAGAAGCCAGTCGGAAGCTGTTGAAATACCCCCGATGGCCACAGGTGGATGCCCAAAGACACTTCGCAGCAGAATCAAGAGGCCTCGGTGGCCGGTGGGAGGGGAGGGGTAAGATCTCACTGGGGCGTCCTCTGGGACCAGACAGAGTGATATCTTGAGCCACCATAGAGACCCAGGAAGCCCAGAAGTTTTGGGGAGAAAGACAAGGAGTTCAGGTTTCTTTACGCTTTACTTGAGATGCATGAGGGACATTCATGCTGACACGTCCCATAGAAAGAGCATCGCGTTTGGAATTCAGTGCAGAGGCCGTTTCAAACATTGCCAGTGAGTAGATATTTGAGTAGATCGGACGGTCCAGAGGGGACTTCAAGGGAAAGGGTGAGGAGGGAGCGGAGCTGTCTAGGGCTCTGCCTGCCTAAGTTGCCACGTGCAACACCAAGGCCACCTCCTACCCACTCACCACCCTCCCAGCCCCCAGATGGAAAGTTTCTGCCCATTTCTGGATCTCTGGCCAGTGTCCACTCGCTGCCATATTTGGCTGTTCAGTGTTCAGGACTTGGAGGGACTGTGTTCTAGCTGTGACCCACTGCACAGTTTTTATGTACAGAGGGAACAAGGATCATGCTGGTTAAACTGCTGCTGTGTCACCAACACACTGACAATCTAGTCAACTGTGCCTCTTGCACGAACTTCAGAGATGGGCTTCGTCCTATCTGTAGGGAGCCCTAAAGACATTCTCAAGCTGGAACCAGATCCTTTCAGTGGAGGGAGGGCTGGGTCAGCCAGGAAAGGCACGCAGATGTTATAAACATGGCAGACAAAGGTTCAGGTCCAGAGGAGTCAGTGCCAAGTGCAAGGTACCGAAATGGTCACTGTGGAAACACCATGATGTGTATGAGACAGTTCCTGCCTCCAGGAGTGCGGGGCTCATGGAAGAGACATATAGGGAAATCACCGGTGAAAAGCCAAGCGTGGCAACTACAATAGCCGTAGCTAGGAACACCAATGAGCAGGCCAGGCAGGGAGAGGTTGTTCTCATGACGGCAAGTTGGAGGATTTCTGGGAAAGCACCTAAAAGAAGTGGCTGTCTGAACTTCAATAGCCAGACATGCACCTTTTAGCTCAAAGAACGAGTAGAAGTTCTATGGGCAGAAATGGTGGTAGAGGAGGTGACGGGCTGGCGGGAGGGGACATCCGTGCCAAGGCTTGGGCTGTCCCTGAGTTGCCCACTGTGCCGGGAACACCGCGTGCGAGGGAAGGAGGTGTGGGACGTAAGCAGGGCTGCAGCTTAGCCGAGACAGGCAGCACTGAGCACTGGCCAGGGCGTGCCTCACACACCAGCTGTCCCAGCCTCCTGGGGCTGCGTGACAGAGTGCCCCAGATGGGGGACATATGCAGCAGAAATGGATCATCTCACAGCTCTGGAGGCTGGAAGTCCAAGGTCAAGGTGTCAGCAGGGCTGGTTCCTTCTCAGGCTGTGGCTTCTCTGGCTTCCGGAGGTTGCCGGCGATCTCTGGCATTCCAAGGCTCGTAGAAGCATTGCCCCAAACTCTGCCCACATCTTCACGTGGCGCTTGCCCCGCGGGCCCCTCTGTGTCCAAATTCCCCTTCTATGAAGACACTAGTCATGTTGGATTCATCCAGGTTAATGATTTCATTTTAACTATGTTTATGGTGAACCTATTTCCAAATAAGGCCACATTCTGCGGTCCTGGGTGTTAGGGCCACAACATACACATTTTGCAGGGCCCAATGCAATCAATCCATAGCACAGGTGCAAAAGCAATGCCCGTTACTACAGCCGGCCCACACCCCCTTTTGTGAGAAATTTTTGCTTATGTCCCTTTTAATATCCTGAAATGAAATTTCTAAATAATTAAATCTACTGACATAGTTTTAAAATATCTAATTATATTTTATGATTATAATACTATATAAAATAAAAAATTATATATAAAATATGTATTTTTAATCTGCAAATACTTGTTCATGACGAACAATAGAAATTATATAAACTGGTCAGATGCTCTCATTTGCTTAAATAGTGATAATTTCAATGTAAGATTAGTAAAATAAAAAACAAAAAGCCCTCTGTCTACAAGAAGTGGTGGGCATTGAAATAAAAGCTATTAGGATAAATAACAACTGGCGAGACCTATCTGTGAGAAGGAAAAGGGGAAAACCTTTACAATAAGCCAAGCTGCAGGTGTTACATTGGAGGAAACGAGGAAGCACGAGGGTCCTGTCGAGGATGACAGCTGCTTTCCCAGGGTGCTGGACCTGCCACATCATGACAGGGACATTCCAGGGACACAGCGTACAACGGCGGGCCCAGCCCTCTTGGCACCAGGAACCAGTTTCATGGAAGGCAACTTCCCCACGAGTGGGGTGGAGGCAGACCTCAGGCGGCGACGTGGCCGTGGGGTGGGGCGGCTGTAATAGGGATGAAGCTTCCCTGGGCAGGGGGAGCATTCCTAAGTTCCATGGAAGACGGTTTTTCCCAATTTTTCCACTGACGGGGGTGGAGGGGTCTCTAACAGGCCACAAACCGGTGCTAGTCCATGGACCAGGGGTTGGGGACCGCAGTACCAGAAGACACAGGTCTTAGCTCTAAATCCACTGAACGTGGGGGCACACGTGGGACACCGTGTCTCTGCGTGAACCCCCCACTAGCTCCAGCAGTGTACTGATCAACCACCTTCCAGCGTTCCGAGAATGTCCCCAACAGCCCCACCCGCACCCCCTGGGCACCAGGCCTGGGCCTTGCGCCCGGGAAGGGGTGCCGAGGACAGAACCACATCAGTTCGCGGCCGCCCCTGGGGCGCCAGGCAGGGCATCTGCAGGGCAGGTGAGTCCGGCTGGCCAGGAACAAGCAGAGTCCTGGCTCTTCCTTCGACTCCTTCACCTGGATCTATTGAAATGCTGCAATTTTTTTCTCATATAATTTTCTTTATTGAAATAATTCACATACCATAACATTCACCCTTGCAGCGTGTACAGTTCGGTAGCTGTGCAACCATCAGCGCAATCTAATTACAGCACATTGCCATCACCCCTGACACCCCACGCCCGGCCCTGGTCACTCCAGACGTCCCCCGCGGAGCCCCAGCAGCTGCTCACCTGCTCTCTCTCCCTGCGCATTTCTCCCTTCTGGACGTGGATTTGCCTATTCTAGAAGTTTCTTATAAATGAATGCAACATGTGACTTTTGTGTCTGGTGTTTTCCTCTCAGCGTAACGTTCTCATAGTTCACACCCCGCGTATCAGCGCTTCCTTCTTTTTCTGGCTGAATGACACCCGGAGACGGACAAACAGCGTCGTGTTTGTCCGCTCATCGCATGACAGGCATCTGGGTTGTTTCCGTTTTGTGACTGCTGCGAGCAATGCTGCTGTGAACGCCACGCGCACGTCTTTGTGCGGACATGTCACTGTATCATTCCAGTTCTCTTGGGCACATACCAGGAGTGCAATTGCTACAATTTCCAACCATTGTCGTATCACTCAGAAAGGAATAGACGCTTGTAGGAAATAAACAACACATCAGAGAACGAAGTAGGAAGAGCCAGGACCCCACCTCTACTGCTCTTGCGCAGGGAGAGCCACTTTGAACAGGTAAGTGTGCATCCTTCCTATGGTTTTCATAGGCACGTATGGACTTACTTTTCATACCACACATATTGTTCTGCAACTTGTTTTTGTAACTGCCTACATCATGGCCATGTTCCTAGGTCAGGACACACAGATCCACCTTCTTTTTAATAGCTACCAAGTGCTTTATGTTGTAGATGTACCAAAGTCTTTAACCAGTTCCTTATTTATACATGCATAAATTGCTTTTAGTTTTTCACTATTACAAATATTGCTCAAAGAATGTCTGTGTGTGTGTGCATATTTTTCCCAAATATTTCTGTGTGCACTTCTATACCACAGTATCCTTTAAACAGACCTGCTGAGCCAAAGCATTGCTGTAAATGTCGAGCCCAGTCATACAAAAACATGTCAGTAAGTACTGGAAACAAGATTTGAAATAAAACATCAAAAGTAGTAGCCAACTTCCGCTGCACACTCACACCCTCCCCTGCTAGCCTATCCCCTGGCGCCCCAAGTCGCCCCTACTCAGGAGCCCACACTGGCTTCCAAGTGTCTATCACAAGGAATCCAAATTTGTGAATCCTTCCCCCGCTGCTGCTTCTTTCACGTCCCATTACAGTTCCTGGAAAAGCATAACGGAACTAAACACTGTGGTGATTTCCCACCACCTTCCAACGCGACTCGGCTCTACGATGAGCGTCCTACAATCGTCAGGGGACCAGCCTGCAGAAGCAGCGCACGGCATCACGGGAGAGGCGGAGGGAGGGTAAGAGGGATTTGGCCACTGAGATAAGGCAAAGGGATCTGTGGGGGATCCGTCTGCCAACCTGCGCAGCAGCTGCGACAGAGCGCCCAGAGTCTGGGTTGCTGGTGGCCTTGGGAACCGCAAGACAGGCGGGGACGGGCTTCTCCTGAGCACGCCGTGCGCATGGATGAAGAGTGGGCACGGGAAGCGCAGCGCCTCCTGCAGCACTGGAATTCCTGTCGATCGCAGACGCACACGATAACGCTTAAAAACGGAAATTAAAGCTACCTTCACAAGGCTATTCTGTGATTACCGAACTAAGAAATGCGTGTGTGGCTTGCTCTGGTTTCCAAATCCTGCTGGTCCCTCAAGTGGAGAAGCACGTGGCGTTGACTCGGCAACAGTCTGCCTGCGCGGTCGCAATGGCGGTGATTGGGATTCGTGGGCTTCGCGCTCACTCTGTGAACGCTGACGGCACTTAGACTTCTGTTCACACAGCAATTCCAAGCACGGCATGTCAGGATCGGGTGCAGAATGAGGGATTCCTGTGCAATTCCCATCAGAGGCATGTGTTCTGGAAACCGGAAATTATGAACACCCTACAAGAAGCAGCTACGGGCAGAGGCTGAGGACACTGGCCGGAGCATCAAGCCCACCCTCCCGCACGCTTCACGGAGGGTGACAGGGAGCACAGCTTGCGGGGCCAGAAGGGGTGTGCATCCTTGCCTAGGCGGCGAGACCCCCACAGCCCTCTGACCAGAACAGACCCTGGTCCTGGCGCCCGTCCTCTGACTGGCGATCAGACGTCAACACCCTCTGTGGCTAGCTGAGAAAAATACCTGCCCTGTTTACTTGGCCACTTTGTGACAGGGCCGAACTCACATCGTGGGCGTGTCCGAGCCCAGGAACACAGGTGCTGATTGGCAACGCCTGCCACAAGGCTCAGCTTTCCTGCCACCAGGTTGGAGTCAAGGGCACGTGGAGGAGGGGCCGAGTCCTCCAGGGGTGCCTGCAGGTGCTCCCACCACGCTGACAGGCCTGAGGGCACAGACACCAGGGTCCCCCCTCTCTCCCGAGCAAGCGGATACAGCTGGATCAGAGAGCCTGAGCTGCGTGGCTTTCTCCGTCGTGTCCCTCATGGCCCCTGTACCTTGGGGCAACTGGGTCTGCTGTGGTTGGTGACTCGGGACATGACATCCAGACAGAGGAACCTCCGGAGGGGGTGGAATCAGAGCTGAGCGAAGAAGCAAAAAAACACAAGGGCACAAAAGCAGGTTCCACGCCGGCTCTGCCCCGCCTGGCAGCTGGGCCCAGGCAGCCAGGTGTCTCCGGGTCTCGGTTTCTCCATCTGCACAGCAGGTGATGTGAAACCACCCATCTCTGTGGCTTCCTCCAGCCTTGAACTCCAGTGACAACGATGAGAAGGAAACAGGCTGACGGGCAAAGCCGGAGGGAAGGAGAAACGTGTGCTGCGGGGCCCGGACAGCAGCCATCTCCACGGAACCTGCAGGCTGGCCGCGGTCCCGAGAACTCAGCGGTGGTGTAAGGGACACACACCTGTGAGCGCGACAGGGTGGATCAGGACAGACACGCAGCTCGGCGTGGGGGGAGAGGGAGACCAGAGCTAGCTGAGCCTCACTGCTTTGTAGAAAATGTACCACTGCTTTAAAGAGCAGGACGCTTCCGCTTTAGAAGCTAAAGTCTGTCGAGCACGAAGCTGTTACCTGTGAAAGAACAGGGGAGAGCAACGGGCTGGCTTCCCGGCTCTGAGGGACTCCATGACGCCTGACGCATCCAAGGGGAATGCAGAGGAAACACTTCGCATCGGTTAAGAATATTTTTGGCTACTAATAATGGGATGCTCGAACGACAACGGTATTCAACGACCTCACAGAGGAGAAGCGCAGTGGCAGGCGCCTCCACAGTCCGTCCCGCAGCTCAAGACCTCTGAGAGCCCCACTGCCTGCAGGGCCACGTGGCCGGAGCATCTCCAGGGTCAAGTCCCCACAAGTGTGTCCTAAGTCAGGAGGAGCCGGAGCAGTTTTCTCCAGAAGAGGCCGTTCAGCTTTGTTTCCCAAAGCCTCTGGGGCAACACCCTTTGTTGGTCCTGCCAGCTCCAAGAGAGAAAGGAGCCAAAGTGTGCCGTGAATGGGAGGACCTGCACTGCCTTGGACCAGTGACTTCGGGTTGTCACAAGGAGCAGGGGTGCTCTCAACATCTCACAGATAGAGGCCAGGGTGCCGCTAAACATCCACACTACGCAGCGCAGCCTCCACGCAGAGAACTACCCGTGCCGGGTGCCATGGTGCAGGGCTGGGAAGCCCTGACTTGGACCAGCCACGAGTATCCCCTGGGATGGTGACACATGTCCGTTCTGTTCTGGGAAGAGGAGTGGCATGTCTGTCGGGTTGCTAACAAAGAGAGCCTACCACTCCTAACTCTCCAAGGCAGGTTCTTAGTGTATGGAATGTATTATCCAAAGAGATGACACTGGGAAGGACAAGCGTACTCTCCACAACAAGGAGAAAACAACTTGCAGGAGAAAGCAAGAAACCTCTCCAGACATAGCTGGATCCAAAGGGGAATAATTGGAACAGACACCGGATCCTTTCCTGACAGAGGGCCTTGGAGAGGACAGGCGGGGGAGCAACGAGAGACAGGAACGGCTGGGCAATAACAGAAAAACATGTGCGAACAGCATGCACCCTGCCACAGGCCCTGCTTAAATGCTTTACAAGTATTTACTCCATTAATCTTTACCAGGATCTAACGAGGGAATCCACATTTTACAGCTGAAGAAATCTGGTCTCAGAGAGATTAAGCTGCCTGGGGTCACTCAGCTCGTGACTGACGAGGGGAGAATTTGGACTCAGCCGCTCGAGCAGCTATTCGGCCTCCGTGACAAAGTTCAACTTCTGTGTGCTAACATTGCTTTCCTAATTTCCTAGATTTTCCCAGTGACATTACAGCCCTGCTCCCATCTTCCTCCCAGTGGCTGTAATCTCATCGGGAATGTTGCTGCAGTGCCCAGATGCCATGGTCTGAACGTTTGTGTCCCCCCAAAATTCATCTGTTGGAACCGAGCTCCCAAGGTGATGGTGTTGGGACGTGGAGCCTTTGGGAGGTGATGAGGTCATGAGGGTGGAGCCCACATAAATGGGATTAGTGCCCTTATAAAAGACCCCAGAGCACTCATATTCTCTCTCCCTTCCTCCCCCTCCACGTGAGGGTACGGTAGGCAGCATCTACGAGCCAGGAAGAGGGCCCCGGCCAGGAGTCAGTCAGCCACACCTTGATCTCATGCTACAGCCTCTGAACTGGGAGAAATAAATTTTCACTGTAACGGCCACCCCACCTGCGGTATTCTGTCACAGCCGCCAACACTACTAGGACACCAGCAGCCCCCTCAGGACTGGGCGGCCCATGCCAATTGACCACCCGGCCTCAGAGCGTTAGCGTTGGTATCGGCGTTACTGTGAGCATTAGCGTCGGCATTGCTACCGCCCAGTCCCGCCGCCTCCCTCCCCGGGGTCGGTCTGGGCCTCTCCCCCGTGCTCCCGCTTGCCAGCACTCATGGTGGCATCCTGGGGAGCCCACTCCTCAACAAACAACCCCACTCTCTGTCTCACCCTCCTCCCTTCTCTCACACTTGCTCAGACTGCGGTTCTGCATCCTGCAGCATGTACTGGCCCAGAAGACACGCCAAGCCTTTCTCTCATCAACCTCCTTAACACGGTGCGCAGTACACCTATGAATATTTATTGCTGACTTGATTTGTAGAAAAGCATATTTCACCTTCATTACCAGAATCTCAAAAGATTAAAAATGCTTTTTTGATCATCCTTGAGTTCCCTTTAATAATTAATTTTGGAGTGATCGCCAACAAATTTATGTAAAATGCTCCTTGAACTTGTTTTTCTTCTGGCCTCGACGGTGGAGAGTGACTGTGCCGTGCTCTTTCAAAGCCCATTTTAGCATCTCTAGATGGGTGCATTTCCGGGCAATTTCCTCTCTAACCTTTGCATACAGAAATCTAGCTACTCAGAAATTTTAAAATGTAGGATACAAGCCAAACTTCTTTTAAAATTAAAATGTTTATGACAAATGTTCTTGTTATGCAATGTTTATGTTATTTTTTTTGTTTTGTTGTTCAAAATAAGCAACAACTTTATAGGAGTCAAAGCTAATCAGTGACAGAATGGGGTTGGAGACAGCTCCCGTCACTGGAGAGACACGGGTGTGGACAAGTTACCTGGCCTCTCTGCCTCCCTTTTATTACCTCCAAAAACGAGGACAATAAGGCCTCGTGAGATTAGATATTCTGTGCTGACTAAATGAGTTGATATACGTAAAGCAGCTCAAGAAACATCTAATAACCACAAGCACTCAATGACTGTTAGGCCTGACTGAGATCATAGCTGATATCTATTGAGAGCTAACATGGGAACGTTAGAAAAAATTTTAAAAGAATAGATCTATATGTAGTATTGCTAAAAACATTATAAGCAAACTTCATTAGACTAGAAACTGTTGAGGTTTTTTGAGAGAAGATAGGGTTGAAATAACAGATGTGAAGTGTCTGCGACCCAGCCGGGGATGCAGGTGGACCCATTGGTCCGCAGATCTCGATAAAACACTCGAGCTCAGAACCATAAGAGCTGGGGCGGGGGAGGGTGGAGAGGCTGAGAGTCTCTTGAAAGGCCATGTGCGCATCACCAGGGTGTCACTCTGCACAGACCAGCGGGCGGGGGAGGCAGGAACGACCCCAAGTACGAGATGTTCTTAAGGGAGCAGGTCTCGTGGTGGACTCTGGTTCTGAGATGAGTGGATGTGGAGAAATTAAAAGAGCAGATTCTTACGAGCGGGCTGAATACGCATGTGTTCACTTTCCTGCTTCCTCAAATCCCAGAGAAAAGACAAAAGGAACAAAAAGTCAAGTTTAGGACGGTTTCTAGCAGCAGACCTGAGTGGTGAGATACCACTAGAAGACATCCAGCAAACGGAACCAGTGCAAGGACAAAAACCAAGAGGGCATCAGCAACCCCTGGCAGGCAACAAGAGAACCTTCTAGAAAGTGACTTTCCCACAGAACTCAGAGCAGGCACAGAGTTTGAGCCCTGAGGGCTAGAAGACGGAGGCCAAGACGTGAGTGCTGCCTTGACGACCTGGGAGCACAGCAGTGGCTCCTGCTGCCAGACCGGCTGCCCGGCATTTTTAGTTAAGCAGAAGCTGCACATCGAGGTTTCTGATGCCTGAACTCCATGCCAGGGGAAGCAGCCATCGTGGTGGACAGTGGGCTGCGACCACTCCCCGCGCCCACTCTCTGCGAGAAGAACCGGTCTCCAATGGCTGCAGAAACACACCCACTCTCAAACCCGAGCAGCCCACACCAGGCCAGTTAGAGAGAGAATCATTCCGTGTTTGAAAAAACCCATGATGTGAGGGAAGATACCAAACTCAATGTAAAAGTCTTTTCCAGGAAAAAGAGCTTTTACAAGTAATGCGAGAAAGTGCAATAAAATATTGACAATTAACACGTCCAGAGAGCCTGGGGAGGATACTCCACGCATACAGATAGAGCAGAGGGTATGGAAAATAGTTCATCAGATGTCTTATGAATTAAAAATACGACTGCAAAAACAAACCAAAACCTCAGTAGAAAGTTCCAGTAGCAGGAATAGACAGAAGAAGGGGTCAGTAAATACAGCATTTGAAAGCAGTACGGAAGTTCTGCAAAACACTAAAATAGAATTACCAAATGATCCAGCTTTCCCGCCACTGGGCACGTACCCAAGGGAAGGACATTACACGTCGAAGAGACATCTGTGCTCCTACGGTCATTGCACGACTGTTCACAACAGCCAAGATACGGCATCAACTCAGGTGCTCGTAGATGACCGGGTAAAGCAAATGTGATACACATGCAATGGAATACTACTCAGTCTTAAAGGGGAAGAAATGTCTTTTACAGCATGGATGTACCTGGAGGGCATTATGCTAAGTGAACTCGCTTATATGTGGAATATAGAAGAGTGGAGCTCACAGAAGCAGAGAGCAGGATGGTGGTGCCGGGGGCGGGGGAGGGGCACGCCCAGACCATGACATGACTCAGGGGATTTCAGAGAGCCAAGGTTCCAGGAAAACCGAGACTCTGGGGGAAACCAGCTTACTTGCAAAGGTGCAACGATCAGACCAAAGTGAAGTTGGTTGTTGATGCATTGATGTGTCAGAATGAAATGATGCCTTTACATTTTATCACAGAAAAAGTGTTTGAAATCTGTAACGTGATGCCTATTAATAGTTAAAATTTGATGCAAGTACAAAAACAAGATAAAGATATTGTATTTCCAGATTCAGATTTTGAGAATTTACCAATAATTAAATCTTTTTGAAGGAACTCAGCGAATATATTCCAGCAAAATGAGACAGAAATAAAGGCCAAAATGCGGATATGGGACACAAAAAGAGCAACAAAGGGGCTCAGAAAACCTAAGGATATGTACTTGATTGCTGCGTGCACAGGTGAAAAAAGGGAAGGCAATTTTTAAGAGACTATTCTTGTGAAAGTAAATGCATAATGTGAAAAAACCAACCCTGGAACTAAGATTCAGATGGTTTTGAAAACCAGAGGAGGCAGGAGGGAGTAAAGGCCCTGAAGTCAGCCAGGGGAGAAGAAAACGGCCAAAGGCAAAGTGCCGGGAACCAAACTTCTCAGCAGCAGCCGTCCACGCTGGAAATTGGGGGGGCAAAGGCCTTTGAAATACTCGAGGAAATACATTTTAGAATTAAAACTATTTACCTTCTGAACCACCAAGAGTGAGAGTAAAATAAAGACAGATTCAGGCAAAGAGATCCTCAAGAAATTTACCTTTTCGGGAAGATACCTGAGGCTGCGTTCCCTCACGCAGGAGCGGATCCGGGGAAGGAAGGCGGCGGCACGCGTGGCCCGCAGGGAACGGTGCAGCTCAGGTGGGAGCGGGGATTCTCGGGTCGCCAGCAGATGCGGGTCCCGGCGAGTCTTCGGTCCCATGGGAGCAGATGCAGAGGCTCCAGGAGGCAGCGGGGTTGGTGGGTTTCCTGACACTCTCAGTACATGGAGGCTGTCGCAGAAGACGGAAAGTTTGAGAATGAATTGGCGGTAAGTGCACTGAAAGCGTTGAAGTGTGTTGTCTTTGGGGCCAGAAGATGGAGGAGTGGGACTTGAATGCGATTTCCCTTTGTAATGATAATTATGCACTTTTAATAAGACATACACTAGTTACCTTGATCAAAATAAAAAATTAACAATAAACATATATTGGGCAGCAAGCACATTAATGCTTTCCATAGTACTCCCTGTATAATAAAAATGTTTTTTAAAATATAAGAAGGCATGATAGATATTAGCATTTCTGCAGCTAGCGTAGGATAGACTCTAGGAAGTCGGGACCAGACGAGCCGGCAGGTGGGAAGGGTGTGGCGGGACCAGGTGCCCTGCCAGGGTCTCTGGGACATCCCCAGGTGGGCGGGTCTAAAGGAGAGTGGAGGTGAGTGTCAGCTGGAGGTGAGGACGCCTGGGATTGTGAGGCTGCACAAGCAGCTCAGACAGTGGCAGAATCAGGGATGAGAGAAGGCGACCGTGGGGAGGTGACAAGATTCTCAATCAATATGTGTGGACTTTCGCTGGACCAGAGCAACAGAACCGATGGTCAGCACGTGGCCAGATCTCAGTGTCAAAGGAGACACCTTTTTTTTTAGAGTAGTAAAAACAGAGCTTGGAACAGAACATCTTGACGAATAGCACTTAATAATAATAGTGATATGTCCGGTAAAGGAAAAAGAGAGCTCTGAGTTTTTAAAATTAAATTACACATACTGAAGAATTACATACATAATACATACATTTATACATAACAAAGAACCAGTGCCTTCAATCTCTGAAGGACTTACCAGGTTCAGAAATTTCCTTCCCCAAAAGCCATCCCCACAAGCCAATCTACCAGCTTTCTTCCACTAAAGCAATCTATTTTTAGGCCAGAGCAGAAGAAAAAGAGACTGCATCAATCTTGAAGTTCAGAGGATTTTTTAAAAAAATTAATGGAAACATCATCCTAATTCCTACTATTTTTCCATGGTATTGCAGTTGCATTTTAGGTTTAAGTATGCCTTGTGGGCTCGTCTAAGAACCTCTCCACCATTTATAACGTGTTTATGGGAAGATGTATTTAAATTAATCCAATTACAAATAAAGTGTTAAGATGAAAACCATTTTTAATAAGGGATTTCATGCTTATGTTAACATGTTTTTATACAATAAAAGCATAAGAGAACTTTCGGGCCAATAGCTCATAAATAATACTTACATGTAAATATTCCATCAAACTGTCTGTATTCACCTCTTTGTGACTTAAAGCTCAGTCATTCCCCAGCAGAGAGTGGAACAAGGCCACCAGGGTGACTTTGGCCATGGAAGGCTCAGCCCAGCCAAGTCTAAAAGGCAGGAATAAAATTGAAGCTGTTTTCACGTAAGTCTTGCCACTTTTCGGTTCTCCCAGGGAGCAGAATGGAGCGGCTAGAAACTCCTGGAACTGCAGCCGGTCCTACCCCACCCCACAATCAGGTGTGAACACCGGCTCAGCCCCCCAGGCCCTGCATCTTCCTCGGTCTTAGCCATGCCGCAAGGGCCCCTGGGGGTCCGTAAAATAACTAATGGAACAACGGAGTCCAGTATTGATCAACTTGGTAATGGGAATGCGACATCGTATATTCATTATAATGCTCTACACTCAATTATTCTTTTTGTTCCTCTTTTATTTCCTTTTTAATGTTTCACAGCAAACTAAATAGCTAAGAAATTGCAAATGTGGAGCAGCACATAATTCTTATTATTATGGTTAATTAAATAAGTCTCTGCGACATGTCGTGGTAATTATCCCTCCCCCTCACGCTCTTCTTCCTGCTAATTTAGTTCCTAAATTTATTTCTGAACTATGGACTTTAATAGACAGTTGTTTTAATGAGGTCTTTAAAAATGCGAGTGTTGTTGATAAGCTCGCTCCTAAGATTCATTTTCAATGTGACATAGATTACAGGTAATTTAAAGGTAATTTAATGAAAAACCCAACATTTCTTGAGAAATAATTGTGAAAGTAATGGAACTGTTTAGCAGCAATCCAAGCCTTAGCAATTTCCTTCACGTATTGCTTTCCATTCTATCATGGTCTTACCAGATTTGGTCTGATTTCTTGTCCTCGGTCTGATCCGCCAACCATTTCCAAGTGCCTCATAAGTTGTGAATTTATGCTGTGCTGGGAGGGCAGCTCAGGGCAGGAAAGACCACGCTGGCAATAACCCTAAGACACATTAAGGACATCAGTAAATTCTGTCTTTTCCTTAGGCCACCCCCAGACACCGCAGTCTCTCTGCTTCCACCCCCGACTCAGGGGCCCATCCGCTCTGGCTCCCGACGCGCCCCTAGGAAAAGATCCCAGCCTGTTCACACGGGAGCACAATTAGCTGAGAACTCAAATGACACCTCTCCCAGGAGGATTTCATAGACCTGGGTTTTTTTTTTAACCTCATCTAAAAATAAAAAGATATTTCAATTCAGGAAGAAACAAGGGAATTATTTTGAACGTGAAATTTACATATCCGAGGAGAAATAAGACATTAAAATCACATTTCAATGTTTGTGATTTAGAATCTCTACCACTGAGCCAATGAACACAGCATATGTTCGTGATGTTGTTGTCATTCTCTGAGTCACAAAGACCTGAAGGCTCAGGCCGTCCCACCACCCAGGCCCCAGGGACGCAGTCGCAAAGCCCATGGTTCTTTTTCTTGTTCCTGTTGTCCACTCAGCCCCTCCCTGCTTCTGGCATCCCACCTGGCTTCTTGCTGTCACCCCAACCCTTCTGAAACTCTTTCACTGTGTTGGTCTCCCTTCCCAAAGAGCCCCTCGCCCTTCCTGGCAGGAGGGTCTGAGCACCCTGAGGTGCTCCCAGGAAGTGCCGTCCCTGTCCTGATGCAGCAGGTGCAGGTGTCCCGGCCTGCTCCCAGGTCGCAGGTCGCAGGGCCAGGGGAGGTGGAATGGCTGGGCCCTGGGGTGGTGGTCCCCCTCATTGACTCTGCCGATGCAGTTGCTCACTGCCCTCGGTGTTAGTTTAGCACAAGGCTGAACGTGCGCACAGACCTCGAGGTGCAGCTCGGATTTTCCACGTGTGCACACCCCATCCCTGTGATCCAGACCAACACGGAA
>RJWJ010018093.1:0-32064 GCA_004363605.1 Indri indri
CTAACACCAGTTGAAGGACACTCAGATTTTTCATTTATGACTAATGTGCCATTTTACATTTTCACCAATAATCTATGAGGATCCCAGTTTCTCCACATCCTCTCTAAAACTCAGTGTTGTCTATCTTCTTATAGCAAGTGGTATCTCATTGTAGTTTTAATTTGCATTTCTCTAATGACTAATGATGTTAAGCACTTTTTTCCTGTGCCTCTTAGCAATTTATTTGTCTATTTGTCTTCTTTAATAAAATGTCTCTTTTTTTTTTTTAGAGACAGAGTGTCACTCTGTCACCCAGGCTGGAGTGCAATGGCATAGTCATAGCTCACTGCAGCCTCCAACTCCTGGGCTCAAGCAGTCCTCCACCTCAGCTGGGAAGACAGGCAATAGCCACATGCCTGACTGATAAAATATCTCTTCAAATCATTTTCCCACTTTTAATTGAGTTGTTTGTCTTCTTTCTATAAAGCTATAAGCATTCTTTATATATTCTGGATATTTGATTTGCAAACATTTTTAGATGTATAATTTGCAAATATTTTCTTCCCTTTTATGGCTTGTTTTTTCATTTTGTTAATGTTGTATTTTGAAGAAAAAGTATTTAAATTTTGATGAGATCCAGTTTATTTCTTTTTTTTCTTTAGGTCTTATGCTTTTGCTACCATGTTTTCTAACCAAAGTCACAAAAATGTCCTATTCTGTTTTTGTGTTGTGGGGTCCCCAAGATTATCCTCAGGTTTGCTGATTTTCTAGAAGGACTCACAGAACTCACAAAAGCTGTTATACTCAGGGTTATGGTTTATTACAGGGAAAGGATACAGATTAAAGTCAGCAAAGGAAACTAGTATATGGGGCAGAGTTCGGGAGAACCCAGGTGTGAGCTGCCATTATCCTCTCCCAGTACAGACACATGGACAGTGGTTGATTCTCCTAGCAATGATGTGTGGCAACATGTACAAAGTATTTTCAACCAAGAAGTTCACCCATACCTTTGTGTCCAGGATTTTTGTTGGGGACAGACACAATACATGGAGTGCCCATATGACTCACCTTATCTAATCAGTCTCCAGCCCCTTCAGAGGTCAAACTGATAACAGTGTAGTCCAGGACCCTGGGTGAACAAAAACATAAATTTATCATAAGTCACATTGTTAGCTGAAACTGTCTGAAATGACCCAAGATCCCAGATATATGAAAACACTCTTATATAGCAGTATATTCCAAGGGAACAGAGGTTTTCTCTTAGAAACCCATCAAGGATTAGTTTTTTCTTTAGAATGTGTAGGGTTTGAGCACCCTAAACTCATGGAGTTAAGCTTTCAGCACAGTATTCTTTAGAAGAGTTTTATATCTTATCTTTAGGTCTCTGACCCATTTTGAGTTAGCCAGAAATTTCTAAATCCTTAAACTCAAGTACTGAAAGAATTAATCAACTTGGCACCCATTTACAAAGCATTCTGGGAATGACTCAGGTAGAAAAGTCTTGCTCTAGATGGAAGAAGTGAGGATGATAACCAAACAGATGTTTGGGTGAACAGTTTTCCAAGCTGAGGGAACATCTTTAGCAAAGTATTATGGCAGGAATATGTTGGCATATTTGAGAAAAACTGAGAAACCATTGAGGCTGGAAGGAGGGAAAGAGTGATCAGAAATGGTATCAGAGAGAAAATGGTGGAGAACTGAATATGGTTCTTTTGGACATTGCAATATCTAGTGGGCAACATGGAAATGCAAAATTAAATTGGCCAAAAACAGCTAAAGCAGTACTAGAACTTGTCTCTTAACTATAAATTTAGAAAGTATGAGTCATTTATTTTCACTGTTTATCAAGAAGAGAAATGTTGATGAAACCACACATGTATTTGCAAAAGTCCAAAGCATAGTTGTGCTTAACTGAGCCCAAAAATAGGATGCTCAAAGTGTTCCTTGTAGTAATTTTTAAATGCCAAGATGTTTTTTTCCCTCTTTGGAGTTAAGATTTTTAAGTACCATGTTTTGGATAGATTAAATGTTATACTATTTCTTGTTCCTGTAAAAAATATCTTAAAATCATAAAAGTTATTCTCTAAAATTATATATCTACATCCCTTCATTTCTTCCTTTTCTTTCACTATTTCTTCTTCCTCCCTATTTCCTTCTATAAAATGAATAAAGTATGATTCTTGCCCTTAAAGACTTCATAGGCAGATAAAAGAAGATGATAGTTGTTTTTTTTATTTTTTTTTTTAATTTAACTGAGTATTTATAATACAATGTAAAAATTGCTCTAACTGATATGAACTATTCAGAGAACGCTGGGGAGAGTATAACTAACCACCCAGGAAAGTCAGAGAAAGCTCAACAGGGAGTGATAATTTTGCTGGGGCTTACAACCTAAATAGAAGATGACCAGGTAAATAAGAAACTTTCAGAATGAGAGAAAATTATTCAGAAGGTTATGTAAGACTCAAAATGGAGTCCAAAAACTGCTCACGAAATAGTGAGTATTTGGTCTAAGGAGGTCACAAAAAAAGAAAGAAATAGTGAGTAATTAAGTAATTGTGGTCATATTTTAAATGGCTTCTGAACTATAATAAGGATATTGAATTTCTACTGTAATAAATAGAAAACTATAAAAATACGTTATTTTTATAATTCGTGTTATAGACTGAATGTGTCCCCATCCCCCAAATTTATATGTTGAAGCCCTATCCCCCAGTGTGACTGTATTTGGAGATAGGACCTCTAAGGAAGTAATTAGGTTATATGCGTTATAAGGGTGAGGCCCTGATCTGATAGGATTAGTGTTCTAATAAGAAGAGACACCAGAGAGCTCACTCTCTCTCTCTACACACACACACATTGAGGTAAGCCCAGATGAGGCCATAGGGAGAAAGCAGCAGTCTATTAACCAGAAGAGAACCCTCGCCAGAAACTGAATAGGCCAAAACCTTGATCTTGGACTTCTAGCCTCCAGAACTATAAGAAAATATATTGCTGTTGTTTAAACTACCCAGTGTATGGTATTTTCACAGCATTGTATTCTACTTGCATTTATTCATAGTTCATAGGTTTTAATGCTTAGGCAAAACAAAAGCTTTTCTTTTAAATATGTATTTACAACATTGATATTGGTTTATACAGACTCAAGTGGATTGAAATTATATGAAATCTAATGGAATATGTCCAGTCATATTTAAAAAAATAATTACAGCTAAACAAAGTACCAGTATTTTTCCATATGAACTTATATTTGTAAGATTTATTAAGGGCAAGCATTACATTTCTAAAGTAGAATTTTTCTATGTGTTTACATGTTCTGTTGGACTTTTCAGGTATGAATCTGCTCTGATTTAGGACCACCTAAAGTCACAGACATCCAAAATTTTCAACTTGTTATATCTAAGCTTGTAAATTATGTAAAAACTTACATCCTGGAATTTAAAGTTGGTAATGATTTATTAAATAAATATAAATTTTCTCTGTGTACGATTGGACACTAAAATGACTGCCAGAATACAATTAAGAGACCTTAATTGTTCAATTTAAGTTAAAAATATACTGGAATTGTGCTAATTTGGTAATATGCAAAAATTATATTTTGGCTACATTCTTAAAAGGATAATCTCGTTTGAAGTGATGTTTGATTATTTTTTCTTTCAAAACTTAGGAAACATTTTTTGTTATGTAAGACTTGACACGTTAGCTGCTATATAATTTGGCTCCTAAGAATGCCTTTAGGCCATATACTACAAGTCAATAAAAAGTTCCCCTTTTAATGTAATTAGACATTGCATTTTTGAAAATGAGAATAAAAACATATGAAGTTTAAGAATGGAAATTAGAAGTTTAAAAGTTTAGTGCATTTGTGTATGTGTGCTTGAATGGAACACGTTCCTCCCTAAAATTTAGCTTGAGCAGGGCTTATTTTAGCAAAAAAGCCCTAAAACAGGTGCATTAAAAAACCAGCAAATAAGCTTAGATAAAAGCAATTTCAGTTGTATTATCTTCAAAAGCTGTGGAGGAAAATAACTGCCAGAACATTTTCTGTGTTTACTTAAGTGACGATGTGCC
Source organism: Indri indri (assembly GCA_004363605.1). NCBI lineage: Eukaryota > Metazoa > Chordata > Mammalia > Primates > Indriidae > Indri > Indri indri. Next base: position 4,051 of record RJWJ010018093.1, read on the forward strand.
AAAATGTGGACATTTTTATACAATGGAGTACATTATGTACACCTATGGTAGAGTGTTCGTACTTGAAAATATCTAACTTATTTGTTAATTGCCAGCCTTGACCATGTAATACAAAATTACAAAATGAAGTACTGGCAAATGTTTCCTCATATAATCATATAAATGTAGATCACTATATGCTTCCTTCATTTTATAAGTATAAAAAATGAGCAAGAGATTAAGTAACATTTTACTTTTTACAGTCTGCTAGATTTTTAAATGTTATGAAATGAAAATTTTAGGCAAGGATATTAATTACCTAAGTTCATTTTAATAAGTACAAATTATTGGTCAATTTTTTAACATTGAACAATTTTTACTAAAGAAAAATAAAATCAAGATTTTTGCCTTAAGAGTGGTATTAATAATTATGTTATGTATATTATAATACTGGTAGATTTTGTTAGGCACTGCTAAATGATTAGTAAGTGTTGAAATGGGAGAGAAAGTAACTTCAAGTTAGTGTGTTAAACAAAATCAGAAAACTTGATTTCATAAATGTCTGTCTTTGATGCAATATTCAAGCTCTTCAACGTAAAAAGTTTACATTTCAGTTGGATTATCTAATTTTTCTTACTCCCAATAAATATTTGCAATCATTGCACCATTTAAAGCCAAAATTTTAGCAAAAGCTATGCAACGAAATGTAGTTAAATGAAAAATACCTTTTCACATGAAATAATACTTTTTACATGGAGTTAGTCAGCCATTATTTGACACACTTTTTTGTTGTTATTTTAAAGAAAAATAATTTATTAGGACAAATTTTCTTAGAGTAATTTTCTACTGGTCTATGTAATCAGATTAGCTATCCAATATTCTAATTATTGCAAAAAATAATTACGAGTAAAGAGGGTTTTCCTTTAGGTTAGAAAGGTTGGTTTTAGTGATTCAGTCTTTGTGTCAGTTACAGAAAGAATACCTGCCCCACAGACTATGTGTGAATCCTAACCACAGACCAAAGTACATTTTTTTTTTTTACTTCTCTATTGGCATCAAGAAAAGCTTAAAGCATATTCAAAACGTTTTTCCCCGTAATTCTTGAAATCAAATCATGTGAGTTTTGAATTTATTTATTCATTAGCAGAGGCCACTCTGATTTTTAAAATTAGTAACATAGTTGTCCTACCCTTCCTGTTTAAACACAGCATATGTGTTTATTCTAGTAACTAAAAAAAATAGCAGCTATTTACCATGTTCAAAGAGTTTATAGAATCATGACAATAATGGAAATTTGAACTAGTCTCAGATCACTTACAGGCTTGTCCTCCCTCCCTCCTTTCCTTCCATCTTCATTTTTACTTTAGATAAACGAGATTGGATAAATTTACAGATATTCTTTGATGCAAATTTACTTTGAACACTTGTTATGTGCTGTGATGAATCATGATACGTGGGAAAGAGAAGTCTGTAAAACAAAACCCCAGCCATCAAGTTTTCATTCAAAGAAACACAAATAATTAAGAGGATAACAGCCAGATCAACCGTACACGCGTTGCATGCCTTAAAATCTCCGGGAGCAAGGTGGCTCTCATCTGAGAGACTGGACTAGACCCCGTGGAGGAGTCTGGGCTGGTCGGGAATTACAGAGCCGTGGAACTAGCCTGCGCAGGGCGGGTTGTAAATCGTGGAAGACCAGCGCAGAGAGCTACGCCGGGTTAAAACCCGACCGGGCAGCTCCTGAAAGGGCAGCGGCAGGCTGTGAAGACAAAAGCGAGTGAGCTGCCAGGATTCTCCCCGCACTGCACGCTGTCACCTCCCGCGGCCCCTCCAGGCTCATCGGAGCTGCTACAGCAGAACAGCTGCTGCATCTCCCTTCCCTAAGGGTCCTAAACACCGATTTTTTTCCTCCCCTCCCCCCGCCCCACTCCCTGCTCCCGCATAATTTGCCCATTAAAAAAAGATAATCTCTGAAATTAAAAAAAAAAAAAGATAATCTGCATTTCTAGTAAATCTAAGCTTTTGAAAAATGAGACAGTATCCTAAAATGTTGGTGTAAAATAATTTCATTTTACTGAGGCAGAGATCTATTCGGTCACCCGTTTTTATAGAATTATCCCATTCACCCATTATTAATACAGACAAGAATAAAACTTTCTTTTCATATTAACAGGATCAACAATTATCTTTCATAATGATTGTTAAATATAAGGAAACAGATAAACAAACAATGAATAAACTAAGTGTCCAAGAATATCCATTTATTCAGCTAACACTGTTTGCTACCTGGCAGTATGCTGAACTTGAAGCCATCAAGATCGTGGAATCGCCATGGCCCTAACTCTCAAACAAGTCAAGGCCTCTGTCTTGGAGGTAGAAGTAACAGTTACAAAGACATTTCAAGACATGCTACCCCCTTAATGTATGCTCAACAGGTTAGGTGATCACTCTTGGACTGATATTGCTTTTGTCAACTAATGTAATTAGACCACCTGAATTTTCATATAACACACCTAAGAGAACTTTTTTTTTTTTGCATAGAGATAACATTATCTTGAAAAAAGATTTTTTTAAGTTGACACTTTGCAAATTACTTCTTAGCGTAACACATGCTTTAAAGCTTAAATGAGTGTTTTAATCCACTGAAGATAGAAGCACGAATGAAATTTTTAATTTCTGCCATTATTAAGAATGTTCTCCTCTTACTAAGAACTAAGCCATTCATTAAAAAATTGACAGTGCAAATTAACTATTGATAGATGCCATTCATCTGACAAGTGACCTGTGGCATTGCATTTTTACTACTGGGTTTCATGCTGTTCTAATTTAGATCCCTTTGAGACAACAAAGCAGAATTATTCAAGAAAGTATCATGTTTTTATAAAACCACAGGCTCACTGCTCAGTAAAATTCAGCAGCTCCTATTTCTTAAAGTAACCTATTGAATGTTCATCTCATTTATTAACAGTCAATAGAAAAAAAAGCATGCCAAAATTTCCCTAGAAAATGACTTTTGTTGCTAACTTACCAGAATCAATTTGGTCATTCACCATTATTAGATTATTTTTGGTAGTATTGGTAGCCTTCATTCTTAGATCTCTTCTCCCACAAACTTGAGGGCCTAGTACAATGAAAGAAAGCTTTAGATCAAATTTTGCCAAATGTAAAAGACATTTGTTTTTACAAGCAGACATAACAACAGTTATGTGACCCATTTGTCAGTTTGATGTAGTTTCAGCTGTCTTTTGAAGTGCTCTGACATACCTTGCAGGAAAAGTTCATCAGAGACTTCTGCAGCAATGTTCTGGCAGCAGGATTCAGCTACCCTTCTGGCTAGAGCAGAGAACAAAACTGCTTTGAATCAGCCTCTGAACCCAGACCATAGGGCATAGGGCTCACCAGATACTTATGTTTCTTTTCAAGAACAGGGATGCCTATGTTAATCAATACATTTCATCCATGAAGCAGCCTTACTAATAACTATTCCTCTAGTTAATAAAACCTGTGTTAATAGAAAATAAAAGGAGGTGATATTTGTGATAGTTGTTTTAGTGGTGTGGACTTCTGATTAATATTTTGCATGTTAACTAGCCACTCTGAGTTTATATTTCTGATTCATATACTTGACATGTTCAGTAGCATTTTCCTCATCCTTTCCCCAGGGTTAAAACTGTTGAACACATATGTACAGGCATACCTTGTTTTCTTGTGCTCAGCATTATTGTCATTCATAGATATTGTGTTTTTTACAAATTGAAGGTTGGTGGCAGCCCTGCATGGAGCAAGTCTATTGGTGCCATTTTTCCAACATGTGTCCTTTCCGTCAGTATTAATAACCAGCCATCCAGACTGACCCCATTTGCTATAATGTCGTATCAACTACTATATGTGTAGGAGATTATACTTTGACTTGTCTGTTGCTGCCTTCATTAGCATGAGAGGACAACAAGGTGTCACATGGATTACCAAATTTCCAAAGCTCTGAAGCACTCTACCAATAGCAAAATTTCATCTCTCATTTAAGTTTCTTTTTTACATTTTTATAGAACTGTGCTGTCCAATACAGGAGCCCCTAGTCGTATGTGGCTATTTAAATTTAAATTAATTAAAAGTAAATACATTTAAGAGATTCCTCAAAGAAATAAATATAGACTTACTATTCAATCCAACAATCCCACTACTGGGTATCTACTCAAAGGAAAAAAAGTCATTTTATCAAAAAGATACCTGCATTCAAATGTTTATCACAGCATAATTCACAATTGCAAAGATGTGGAATCAACCTAAGTGCCCATCAATTCATGAGTGGGTTAAGAAAATGTGAGATTGCATATATATATATATATATATATATATATATATATATATATAATGTGTATACACACACACATACACACACATGCACCATGGAGTACTACTCAGCCATAAAAAGGAATGAAATAATGTCTTTTGCAGCAACTTGGGTAGAACTGGAAACCATTGTCCTAAGTGAAGTATCTCAGGAGTGGAAGACCAAACACCGCATGTACTCTCTAATAATTGAGACCTAATCAATGGGCACACACAGGCACAAAGACATGTAAAGGTCATTGGAAATCAAGACGGGGGAGGGGTAAAAACTTACTTACCGGGTACAAGGAACAGTCTTCAGGTGATGGACACACTAAAAGCCCTGACTTAAGCACCATAAAAGGTATTATCCACGTAACAAAAACATTTGTATCTCCTTAATATTTTGAAATAAAAGAGTAAATATATTTACTAATAGAGTTCCTCTGTTACATTAGTTATATTTCAAGTGCTTCTGAGCCTAATGTGGCTACTAAGTGCAGTGTTGGGCAGCTCAGATGATACTCTTTCCATCATTGCAGAAAGTTATATTGGACAGTGCCACTTTGGAGTCCCTCTGAAAGTCCCATGATGGGAAGAAGCTTATATTTCCAATATCAGTATAACCCATTGCCACTCCCTGCTATCTTGCTCTCCTAATGACTTACTGCAGTTTGTGGGTTATAAGTTTTCCTGAAGCTGCTTATATTACTTCGCCTTGCATGCACATGTTTATTAACTTAAATAAATAAATAAGGAGTTTAAACTATCTTGAGATGGTTGCTGACTCACATGTAGTTGTTATGAAATATTAATAAGACAGAGATCCTGTCATGTATCCTTTACCCAATTTCCCTCCCAGGCAAGGTCTTGGCTAACTATAGTACAATATTATTAATACAACCAGGATATTGACATTGATGCAGTCAAGATACAGAACATTTATATCATTACATCACTCACGGTCTTTTATAGCCATGGCCACTTCCTTCTCACTCCCCTACTCTCTCCTTAACCCCTTTCAATTATCAATCTGGTTAGCATTTTCATAATTTTGTCATTTCAAAATGTTATATAAAGAGAGAATCATATAGGGTATAATCTTTTGGGATTGGCTTTTTTCACTCAGTATAAATCTCCGAAGATTCATCCAGGCTTTCGAGTGTATCAGTAGTAGTTTGTTCCTTTTTATTGCCAAGTAATACTCAGTAGTATGGATGTACCACAGTTTAAGTAGTCATACGTTGAAGAACATCTTGTCTGTTTCCAGTTTTTGGCTATTGTGAATAAAGCTACTATAAACGTTTGTATACAAATATTTGTGTGAAAATTCAAGTTTCCATTTTTCTTGGATAAATGCCCAGAGTGAAATTGCTGGTCAAATGATGGCTGAAAGTTTGGTGCTTTTTGTTTGTTTCTTTGTTTTTAAGAAACTGCCAAACTATTTTGCAGAGTGGCTCTATCATACATTCTCACCAGCAAATGTACAAAGTAATCCAGTTCTTCTGCACTCTTGCCAGCATTTGGTGTTGTCGCTATTTTTTATTTTAGTTATTTTGATGGTATGCAGTGATAGCTCATCGTGGTTTTAATTTGCATTTCACTAATGGCTAACAAAGTGCTCATTTGCCATCTGTATATCCTTTTTGGTGAAATGTCTTTCATGTCTTTTGCCCATTTACTAATTGTATTGTTTAAATTTTTACTGTTTGATTTGAGAGTTCTTTCTACATTATAGATATAAATTCTCTATCTGATAAATGTTTGCAAATATTTCTCCTTTATACATTATAAATATAAATTCTCTATTTTATATATGGTTTGCAAATATTTCTCCCAATCTGTAGCTTGTTTTTTCATCCCCTTTACATTGGCTTTCACAGAGCAAAAGTTCTTAGTTTTGATGAATTCCAATTTACCAAGTTTTCCTTTTATGGATCATGCTTTTGATGTCAAGTCCAAGAACTCTTTGTCCAGCCCTAGGTCTTGAAGATTTTCTATTTTATTTTCCTAAAAGTTCTTTTGTTTTACATTTAAGTACATAATCTATTTTGAGTTAACGTTTGTACATATATTATGTGAAGTTTAGTACAGTTGACCCTTGACCAACATGGGTTTGAACTGTACAGGTCTATTTATATGTGGATTTTTTTCAATAAGTATATTGGAAACTTTTTTGAGATTTGTGACAATTTGAAAACACTCCCAGATGAACCACGCAAACTAGAAATATTTAAAAAATTAAGAAAAAGTTATGTATGTCATGAATGCATAAAATATGTTATTGCAAGTCTTTTTTATCATTTAATACCATAAAATATATACAAACCTATTATAAAAAGTGAAAATTTACCAAAATTTATATGCACAAACAAGTACAGACCATACATATGCCCTTTACAGTTGAGAGAAATGTAAGCAGATGTAAATATACTGCATTAAATCATAACACATTAAATTAACTCTAGTACATATTGTACTACTGCAATAATTTTGTAGCCACCTCCTGTTGCTATTGTGGTGAGCTCAAATGTTACCACCTTAAAATTCCATGTGGCGTTAATCATCTCCATGTGAATAGTTCTGTCTCTCCAGTAAATTGCATATTACAGTAAAAAGTTATCTCTCATTGCATTTGGTGCAATACAGTAAACCTTGAATAACACTATGGGATCCATGCGAAGTGCCACTAGTGATGCTGGAAGTGCTCCCAAGAAGCAGAGAAATGTCATGATATTAAAAGAAATAGTTGAACTTCTTGATAGGTACCGTAGATTGAGGTCTGCAGCTGCGGTTACCCACTGCTTCAGACAGACAATTCATCTTGTAAGCAGACAACGTAAAATTATGGTATTGATAAATACAGTACGGTACTGTAAATGTGTTTTCTCTTCCTTATAATTTCTTAATAACATTTCTTTCTCTCTAATGTACTTCATTGTAAAAATACAGTTTATAATATATATAATACACAAAATATATGTTATATGTTAGTCAACTGTTTATGTGATCAGTAAGGCTTCTGGTGAACAGCAGGCTATTGTAATAATAGTTAAATTTTTGGTGAGTCAAAAGTTTTACTCATAGTTTTGACTGCACAGGGGTTGGTACCCCAATCCCTGCATTGTTTTTTTTTGGGGGGGGGGGCAGAGTCTCACTGTGTTTCATGGGCTAGAGTGCTGTGGCATCATCCTAGCTCACAGCAACCTCAAACTCCTGGCTCAAGCGATCCTTCTGCCTCGGCCTCCCGAGTAGCTGGGACTACAGGCATGCGCCACCATGCCCGACTAATTTTTTTCTGTGTATTTTTAGCTGTCCGATTAATTTCTTTCTATTTTTAGTAGAGATGGCATCTTGCTCTTGCTCAGGCTGATCTCGAACTCCTGAGCTCAAACAATCCACCCGCCTCGGCCTCCCAGAGTGCTAGGATTACAGGCGTGAGCCACTGCGCCCGGCTCCTGCATTGTTTAAGGGTCAAATGCGCTAGGTGAATTATTTTTGTTTTTCGGGTATCAATTTTTTCCAGCACTTTTTTGTTATTTAAAAAGCTTATTTTTCCTCCATTAAACTGCTTTTGCAACTTTATCCAAAATGAAATGGGCTTATTTCTGTGTGGCTGTTTCTAGACAGTAATTTTGAACCATCAGTGTATGTATCTATTCCTCTACCAGTACCATATAGTCTTGATTACTGTAGTCAAATAAGTCTTGAACTTTGGTAGTTTGATTCCCCACTCCTACATTCTTCTTTTTGAAAATTGTTTTGGTTTGTCTAGTTCCTTTGCCTTTTTATATTCATTTTAGAATAATCTCGTCTATACCTACAAAGAATTTTTGCTGAAAGTTTGATCAGAATTGCATTAACCTGAATATCAATTTGGGAAAAATTGTCATCTTTACTATGTCGAGACTTCTAGTCAACGAACACAGTCTGTCTCTCTATTTTTTAAGATCCTTAATTTCTCACAGAAGCATTTTTTAGTTTTCAGCATACAAGTTCTGTATGTATTTTGTTATATTTACAACTAAGCATTTCATTTTTGGCAGCATTTATAAATTACACTATAATTTCAATTTTGGTATCCAAATGTCATTGTTAGTTGTAGAAATAAAATTGAGATTTTATGTTAGTTTAATGTCCTGCACCTTTGGTGAACTCAGAAAATAGTTATGGGAGGGTTTTTTTGTAGATTCTTTGGGATTTTCTGAATAGATAATTATGTCATTTGCAAATAAGGATGGTTTTATTTCTTCCGAGATGTATGATTTTCTTCCGAGATGTACGATTTTCTTTCCTTTTCTTGCTTTACTTCACTGGCTAAAAATTCTAAGACTGTGTTGAATAAGAGTGGTTAGAATGGATATACTTGTTTCTGATTTTAGGAAGACGCGTTCGGATTTGTATTGTCGAATATAATAATTTTAGCTGCTTTTTTTTTTTTTTTTTGAGATTCTCTTTACCAATTTGAGAAAGTTCCCTGCATTTCTAGTTTTTCATTGAGTTCTGTTTTTAAAAAAATTTTACAAACGGCTGTTTCATTTTGTTAAATGCTTTTTCTGTATCAGGTGACATGGTCATATGCCCTTTTTTTAGCCTATTATTACAATAGATTACCCTGATTGCTTTATGGATATTGAAACAGTCTTGTATCTCTGGGATGAAATATGACCAAACTTTGCATGTTCCAAAGAAAGGACAGGCCCTTGACTGGCTTCTTGGCGATATCATATAAGCTCTTGGACTATTCTGCCTGATAAGAGTGTCTTTGTACCTTCTTGACCTTGGGCCACTCCAGATAGCTCATGATAACAGTGTGATTTATGGTGAATGCCTGTTTTTGTTTGCTTGGGGTCCTGGGCCACACTGTATTAGTATGACCTCTGAGAGTGATGCTGGGCTCTGAGTAGTTAAGGTCAGTCATGTGTGCACTCCATGCCCATGTGACTGACCCCCAGTGAAATCCCCGGACATCAAGGCTCAGGTGAACTTCCCTGGTTAGCAATAGTTTGTATATGTTGTTGCTCATCATTGCTGGGAGTAGCATGCTATGTCCATGTGACTCCACGGGGAGAAGACACTTGGAAACTTGTGCCTGGTTTCTCCTGGACTCTGCCCTGTGCACCTTTTTCATTTGTTCATTTTAATCTGTATCCTTTCTCTGTAATAAACTATAACCATGAATATAACCACTTTTCTGACTTCTATGAGTCCTTCTAGTAGATCACCAAAACTGAAAGTGGATGTGGGGACCCCTGATATGTATGGGTAAACATCATTTTGCTGGACATTCAGGTAGCTATTGAAGGAGTCTTTCAACAGATGGAACTGAGAAGCTGAGAAACTGAGATTGTTTCTTCAGGTTGATGTAGTGTTTATTAGAATGGTCATTTGTTATACTCTACAGTGACAGCTTCCTGAAGCTGATCACATAGGAAGCTGAGTTTTTATAGAGTCTCCGCACCTCTGCACGTGGTATCTCCAAATCAGGCCCAACTCATCTTCTCCAAGATAGCTCTCCATTGAACTCACCTTTCTCCTTTCCCAGCACTCTCCTAGAAATACTCTGGATTCTTCTAGTCTCTTTCCAAACTAACTACAAAGCATAAATTCTATTCCTTTCTTCCTCAAGACCTGGCTTTTACTTCTTTCAATAAGAAACAGCACTTTGATTTACAAAACCATTTTTTTTTCCTGATGTAGCACAAAGGGCAGAGTTTGGAAGTAAAAAATAATACATTTGGTATTTTTTCTCTTTGTAATTAAAAAAAAAATCCTAATTTTCTTTTCAGCAGGGTGAGAAATTCCTTTATGTCATACGCTGAGTCCCCCTTGGTCTAAAATCTGCTATATGGTAACCTTCCATTATTTGATTCTTATATTCACATGAAAAGATTTTGGTAATTGTGAAAAATCTTTTTCCATTTCAATAAAGCCTGTCTTTTCCAGATTATTATTTCCCTAAGCATTCAAATATTTGTTGAGTCTCAGGGCTAAACAATGACTAAAATTTCTCTCTCTCTCCCTGGGGAAATAATCCTCACCTCCTTGGCTTTAATGGTGGAAGGGAGACAGGCAAAGAATCCAGCTTAAATAAGGTATTGTTTTCCTAACTTTGCTATTCAGCTTTAGGGCATTTTTAGTTTTTCTACTATGGGAATTACTTCGACTATTGGTTAGCAAAGCCAAATGTTTCATATAAAATGGTTGGCTATTCCTCACACAAAGATTTTGAGTTTCCTGGCAGGAAACCTCCTTCAGACATCCCTGGACAGTTGCACATTTCTGGGAGGCAGGACACCATGTTGCACAACTCCAAGGATGCCATTCACATCCATGTAAGTTGTGGTTCAAGTAGTTTTACCATGGTCAACCCATGCTTAAAGCAGTGGCCCTGAACATACTCCAATTGTTTGATAGCTTTATTTGTAGAAAGCACTACTGGTGACAGCTATCTTCAAACCTTTTAAGGCTTCTATGTAGGCTAGTTAAAATAATTGCAATAATTCCAATTTCTGTATGATTCCAAGGACTAAAAATAGTTGTAAATGTATATCCTACAGGAACAGAGATTACGCTTAATAAAATGAAAAACTTTTGAACGCTGAGAATTGCTCAAAAGTAAAGCACGTCACCTTAAAATAAATGTCATTCTATCAGGGGAAGTGTTCAAATAAAGGTTGAACAACCACTTGGTAGAGATACTGTATAGGGACTCGGTCATCATAACACATTAGTAGGGTACGAGGGTATTAAGTTCCTACCTGACACTGAGACTCAATGATTCAAGAGATCATTACAATGGATGGCATTTTGCTTAGAGATGTAAATGAAATTTAAACTCATTCTACAGCTGGCATTGGGCTATATAAGGTTATGATTATTATCAAGTTAGATGTTTTATGCCTCAATTCAGACAGCTGCCCTGGAATAAATGATGGACCGAGGGATCTGTATTCTTCTGCCAGATCTCTTTTGACTAAACCTTTGGGAGTAAATTGCTCCCTTTGAGGATGAAAATCTTCAAAAATAAATATCAGCCAACAGGGCTTAAAGGAAGCAAGATCAGTCATACTGCAGAACTGGGCTGGGAATAACTTACACCTGGCATGCCATATTCAACTGATGGATAGTCACCTGGAACTTTATATTGAGGAGGATTATTAGGCCACATCTGGATTCAGCTGGAAATATGCCATGGGTGATTAATGATGGGAGGAACAAATGGTAGAATATACTACAGATATTTGCCATTTCTCTCATGAGGGATACCTGGCATACTATTTAGGTAGAACTCATGGAATTCATCTCCTGGGGAATTTCACCTTCTCATGGCTTTGGATCTTAGCTGTGTAGGTCCAGCAACTCAAAGCATCCAGGGTCACTTAGACTGAGCATTGCATTGTACAACTGAGAAGAGTATAATGTAGAAATCAGAATGCCAATGTAGTAACTTGCAATTAGAACTATTACTGTCAAGTTGATTAAAATTCCTGTGCCTTTTACTTAGAGCACCCAGGCTGCTGTGTCATTGAGACAGATGAGTTAATAACACTGAGTAAGATGTTGTGTATTAGGTTATAACATTCCTTTTTTGTATATGTTCAAATTTTACTCTAACTTTCTAACTCCTTGAGTCTACATCCTGGTTTCCTGCCTTGACTGTGGTCATAGTTTGCACTCAATGCCTACCGGAAGTGCTTTTCAAACTCTGTGGTAAAGGCCCAATTTATTTTCTTTTTTGAATCCATCACAGGTTGGTACTTTGATAAATTATAATAAAAATACATTATAAAATGAAATTAAAGAAAGACTTATAAAATATAAGCACAATTTCAATGAACATAACCTCAAAAATTTTTATAAAAATTTATGAATCTTTACTCTCAATTTCTAAACTATAATTCACAAGGAAAATAATAAAGTATTTAATTAATGCAAATGAACTTAGGGAAATATATAATATAGCGAAGCTTTATTTTTTATGTATTATGTGAACACATTATAGTACATTAGGGTCCCTGAATAATCAATGCAATCAGTGCATTTATATTCATTAAATGGGAAGTAGAGAACAGGTCTAAGATCTTAAATGGCTATAAAGGTCTACAGTAGATTTATTTAACATTTAAAATAAAAACATAGGCAAATACATGAAAATACATAAAATGTACTTGAAACCAGTCCTTCCTAAAAGAATAAGCCAGCTCCCTATGCAATACTGTTTATATAAAATATTCTGACATTATTTATGAAGTCATTTTGAGGGATAAAATGTGAGTAAAATGTGGGAAATATTTGGTCAATAATAGCATCAGGAAATGCAAAACCACTGATTTGTTCCATCATTGGGAAATGTTTTGTGGATGTGTAGGAGGGATGTTCATCTCATACACATGCCTCTCAGTCCCTTTGCTCTAATAATGGTTGACACAAAGAGCCACAGTGATGACTTCTACCATAACCACTTCAAGACCTCTTAGTACAGTTTCCTTTAACGTATTAAATTAATAGGTTCTGCCATTAAACAAACAAGTTTTTAGCTAGTGTATGAAACTGTGAATTATTCTTTCTCAACCACTAAAACTGTCATTTGAATATCATGCACTTCACTCAAAGTGGATGAAAATTTGAGCTTTTTAGTTTTTGGCCCTACTACTATTTTAATCTGGATTTTTTTGATCTCAGGCTCCAGCCTTTCCAACCTATAGGAACCTTTATTGGTTCCCTGTGTTTAGACTTTTTAAGTAAGATTCACTAAAATTCACTACAGTCTATTGCTCATTTCTGTCATTAGGCTTGATTTCCTGGAAAACACTTAAACCCCAAATTCACAAAGAGAACCTCATATTCTTGTAGTTAAAGAGATTATAACTTAGTTCTTAGTGCAGCCATCATTTTTCTTACTACCTAATCCCTTGTCCTCTTTACATGATTATTTACAGGGGAAGAGAATCTCTATGACCTTGAAAGATCATTTCCTATCAATGTTCAGATGTACATCTTGGGAGTATATCCAGTGCGTCGCTGGTAGAATCCACCCCTAGTAAGGCTGCAAGCTTGCTATTTCAGGCCCACTTATTTGTATATTGTATTCAGATATCATGTTCATCTATTTTTCGACATAGTCTTCATGTAGTGGGAATGACTTTGTCTCTACCTTACAAGGAATGGAGACCATGTCTTTAGGGAAGATTGGCCTTGTAAATGTCTGTTGCAACCCTGGCCTCCTTTAAGCTTCATTCCTGTGGTCAACTGTTGAGAGATTCACTTGGAAAATTGCATTTATCACTACAATGATCTCTTAATGTCATATCAACCACCATGTCTAGGGACAATTGCCAATGAAATAGTTTTACACTTAAACATTTCCTTTACGGGAATGTTTCCTTCTTGATAATTTGCACCATCCTTAAGCAAAGAATAACCACACCTATTTATGAAAAGCAAAGATGCATCTCCACTGGCAACTCAATCTAATGTGGTTCTATATACATTTTCAGACACTATTAACCATACTTTCCAGATGTAATTTCCTAACTTTTCAAAATCTATCTCAGATTATCCCACGAGCTCCCTATCATGCAAACTTAACAAGTAAAGATTCATATTATAGAATCACTTACCTTTAATACTCCTTGTCTAGGGAATTCATAAGGTGCATAGCTTATGTATGCATTTGATATCAAACATACCAAGTGAAGACATAACCCATGCCAAAACCTTGAGTTGACCATGCTTTAAACTGGTGATGTGGAAAGACCACTACTATGTTCACAATAATTAATTGTCATTTTACAGTAAAGCTAAGCTATAACAACATTCACTAAGGATCTACTAAGTGACAAAAACTGTGTTATTAGCTGTGGGGGGTTGTATAAATATAGTTTAGATGATGTCTCTTCTCTAGGAACTCATAATAAATTCCAAAATATATGTAATATCAATGGTCAGAAAATAATACCTTAATAGCAGGCAGTAATAATAATCACGTAAGGGCTACAATGGAGATAAATGCAAAGTACTTTTAGAATACAGAGGAGAGAATTAATTCTTATGTGGGTGTGGGGATCAAGGGAGGCTTTTGATGAATATGAGCTGAATCTTTAGAATTGGTTGGACTTTGATAAGTTGCCGAGGAGGTAAAGGGATGAGTGGCGTGGTATAGTGGTGGGGGCAGGGGGCAGAGTGCACTTGAGTAAAGGGAAAAAAACCCTTCAATGTAGTTTCCTCTTTCTTGACAGCCACACATCTTTAACTTTGTACAGAAGATGGAAAAAAAAAATCTATTGAACCAATTGTTTTGGCTGTTCTGATGTGATCACAGCATTGCTTATATGGATTGTCAAACAAGGGATGAGCTCATAAAAGGATATTAATGTGTCGTTTTTATTGAGCAAAGTAGCATTACAGAAAAGGTGATTTCAAAGGCACATGGCTCTTTCATTACAGCCTTCAGGGGTGATGTTTGATCACTGAAAACAGGCTGCTTTGTTCCGGCTTTCTCTGATGTTTGGCGTTATCCTGAATACATATGCTCTGACTTGGAAAGAATCAGTCTGTAAAGATTCAATAGATTTGCATATTCATAATACAGGTTTTGTAGTTAAAATGAAATGAAAATCATTTTAATACGTATGTCTATATATACACAAATATATTTCAGACACACACCTCAGCAAGTTTTTAAAAGGTGATTAAACATATTATATATTTGTTCTGAGATTATGAAAGTTGGCTATTTTTTAAATACACCATTTTATTTTAAGGAAAAAATAAATTTTAAGAGACATTATATTGGTAATAACAAAGTACAGTAAGATTTCCAGTTTCAGGGATTTGAGATTTGCTATACATCCCTATCACCTATCATAGATACAACTTTCTAGTGCTGGACGTCTCTTAACACTCTCCTTATTAAAAATGAGTTAAAAGCTTTCTTGGTTAAAGAAAACTGGAAGTCACAAAATATTAAAGAGAAATTTTAAAGGTTAGCATTTGCATGAGGTTCTTTTCCTTATGTGACTGAAAGCAGTGCTTTTTCTTTTTTTTGAAAGGAGAGAGATGCTTGGAAAGAGACCTGAAGAGTCAAAAGCTTTTCTTGTGGTGACCAACACTTACAGAACTTTCTCTTCATAGACTTCTCTGGCTTCTATTCCCTGTGCATTCTTATGCAATCTCACCCAAATTTATCTTTTCATTTTGAATTCCAATTCAACCTTCGAAAGGAAGATGGCATTCCAAGTCAGCCAAGTTTGATATACATTTACAATTAGACACTCATTACATTGAAATTAAGCCCAACAGACTTCAGCTGAAATGGTCTAGGTTAAATGTTCTATTTCATGTGACAAAGAAAAATCTTACCATGTCACTTCCCTACTTAAAATCCTTCCCTTTCTCTGTTACTACTTGCAACATCCTCCACCTGAATGACATCTAATGCTTCTTCTGTGTGGCATGATCTCCCCTCTTTGTTAGTTTTGCAGCAATGTCAAAACAGAGACTATTTTGTCATATAATACATCTGTTGCCTAGACCAAAGCTTTACCAACCTTAATTTATTTATAAATCACCTTGGGATCTTGTTAAAAATGCAGGTTCTGATTCAGCAGGTCTGGGGTCTCGCTGAGATTCTAACAAGCTCCCAGGTGATGCAGTAGACCTTTGGGTAGCAAATGCCTAGAGTACAAATGACCTCTCATTAAATTGGCATTTGTTCCTGGACTCTGATAATTGGAAATGTAGATTCTCTGACTCTGAGGTTGCTTCAGCATTTGAATGGCTTTTTTGGTTCATGGTAATTTCATAAAGACTGCATGATTGAGACTCCTATTTCTCTAGTCTCCTTTATTACCACTTTTGCTTTCTTTCTTTACATTTTAGACAAAACAAACTACTTTGAAGTTTTCAGAATGTATCAGGTGATTTCACATCTCAGTGTGTTTCAAATACTATTTCCTGTGACCATCCTGGAATCTTGTGACACTTCCTTTAAAACTCAGCTCAGCTGTCATCTCTTCCAGGAACCCTTCCCTAATCTCTTTCCCATGTAATTGCTTAATGAAATACTTCCAATATACTCCCACGATGCCCTGTATTTCCTATAATCTTTCTCATAATCTCTTGCAATTGTCTGCTTACTTGTTTGTTCCATCCAAGACATTGCTTCTAGGAGGAAGAGCTTATGTATTCTATCTCTGATACCTACTGCCAATCACCAACATAGTAGGTTTTTATTAAAGTTTGCTGAATGGATAAAGAAAGGAGATTGATGTGTTGTAATCATGCAAAAATATAATGTAATATTTCTTCTCATGAAGTTTAAAATTGAATTGGGAGTAATAAAAACTAAACTCATAAAAAGTTAAGTACAGGGTGAGATAATACTAAAGATGTAAAATGTTAGTATGTGATTAATTGCCAAATGAGGATCGCAGCAAATAACCATTCTGAATTCATTGGAGGAAAATGTCACTGTGGATTTATTAGTTTTTTTTTTAATACCTCAATTTGTTCCACAAACTAGTTAACACTATGCACTGAAGTTAATAGAAGTATGAGCACATATGTAGTTAAGAGAATAGTATGAGAAAAGGAGGGGGTTGTGGAAATACATACTCAAAGCATGAGGAATAGATAAGATAGACAAGCTTGTCTGCAAAAATGCTCCTTGCTAAATTATGGATGGACAGAAATGTTGGTGTGCTGGATTGTCATTTCTGCTTTGCCTGGGAGGCTGACTTCTATAGGGACATCAGAGTTCTCTTGTCCTCTGGCTTCTGGTAGAATTTGGCTGACGGGGTACCTTGAGAGAAGAGTGAGATCAGGACATTTATTTTCCTGGGTTGCCTAGAACTGGATGTGCCTCTATTTAAATGGCCCCTGTGTTAAACCTCCTCAAATTATTCTAATTTGAGTGTGCCCCGTTACCTGTTGGGACTCTGATACGATTGCAGAATTGTTATGAGCTAGATTGGATGCCAGACTTAATAACTTTTATGACAACCATTAATGCCATAAATATGTTTTAGCGGCCTGCTATATATCAGGAAAGATTCTATGGGGAGGTGGTTCAATAGAGAAAAATTCAGAAAACAAACAAGCCAACGTAAAATCCTGTGCTCATATACTTTATATTTAGTGTGGCAAAGAGAATATAAACCATCTTGGGAGTAAGAAAAAAATGATATATTTAAAAGCCTACCATTCTGTAGTATTTATTTACATCAACCTTTAGTTTACTGTTCAATTGTAAAGCAATTAAATGCCAGAGCTGTAGTTTTGTGTTGTTCCTGTTTCACTAGGGGTAGATTATTTAGAACTTTTCTTCTGCTCTTTCCTGTTGCTCATCTTCCAGTTATTTCGCTGCTCACTGTCCTTTTATCACAGGATACAAAAGGAAAATAATGAATGAAAAGCTTAGCTTTCACATCTATGATAAAAGGTTTGTCAGAAAAGACTGAAGTCCTGAACTAAAATGAAGGTTTTCAGTTTTATCTGGGTTGGTCTGCCCCTATTGCCATAAAGATATTTAGAGTTGTTTCTAGCTTGTCAAAATCCAAGAGATAAAAATGGGCAAAAAGTCTTATATTCATATTAACGAAAAAACCCAAATCTAATAAATAACTGTGATGCACATAATATAAAGTCCTGGTGAGCAGACCCTTTGTCTTTGGATCTTGGATTGTATTACAACCTCGTTTGCAGTACTTACTTAGATCATTGTTGAGTCATAGGAGCCCAATTCTGTGACCCAGCAAAAACAGATCATAAATCCCAGCAGTGGGAGACATGTTTCTAGTTTGACCTTGGAAAGATGAGCTAAAGGTGCTGAGGAAACCATAAATTCAATTCATAATAATGAAGGAAAAAAGGTTGTTAATACTTGGCCCAGTGGATGAAGTAAAAATCTAATATTTTTCCTGGTATGTGCTGTGTATTTTGCCAACCATGATTAAATTCCTTTGTAGCAGGTAGCTAAAGAAGAACTGAGTGAACATAAGGGTTTGCCCCCCATATTTTTATTTTTTAAATTTTATTTTCAAAATTATTTATTTATTTTTCCATTACACATATATATTGTATGGTGGTGAAGTCTGGGCTTTTGTACCCATCACCCGAATAGTGTACATTGTACCTCATAGGTAATTTTTCATTCCTCACCTCTCCCACCTTCCCTATATGAGGCCTTGACTCTACTTTGTTCTCCACTGTTTAATTCTTTTTTAAAAGCTGTTTTTACTTTTCTTTCTTTTTAGGCTCTATTTATGAAATGTTTGGAAATGAATGCTGTTTGTCCACGGGAGAAGTGATTAAAATTACTGGACTCAAAATTAAGAAGATCATAGCTGAAATTTGTGAGAGTATTGAAGGCTGTGAGTCTCCACAACCATTTGAACTACCTATGAATTTTCCAGGTACAGTATATTACAAGCACTTCTCATTTGTACAACTGTATTGTTAATAGTCACATACATCTACACAACTGAAAACAACGAAAAAGTAGTCTTTGTTTCATTCTAGGATAATGGGTAAAAACAAATCAGAATTCTTGTAGTTCAATCATTTTAAGGACTAATGCAAGGCAAATATTTTATTCCCTTTTTAATAAACATCTTTTACCTAAGAATTAATCTCTTTGGTTAAAAAATATTTAGGGAGCTCCAACTTTATGCACCCTTAGCTGTGCCAGATAATGAGAAGCAAGAAATGAAAGACATATTTTCATAAAGTCTGTAGAACTAATTAGTATTCCTTAAACAATATCCACCCTCTTTGTCATTCCTATTGCCATTACTTTAGTTCCTTGGATCACTGCTGAACTTCCTTGTCAGATCTTCCTGACAAGTCTGGCTGGTATTCTTTGTCTAAACTCTACTTAGCCTTCCAAAATTAGCTCAAATATGATGATGTCTGGAACACTTTTGCAGAGCCTCTAACCTAATCTAGATATCTATCATCTATGTTCCCATAATATCTTGGGTATGATAGCATACAACTCATTGGGTAGTCATTGATGATTTTCTTGTCTGTCTTATTCTCAGACTAGGAATCGACAAACTTTTCCTATAAAGGGCCAGATAGTAAATAGTTTAGGCTTTGCAGCCAGATGGTCTATGTCACAACTATTCCACTCTACTGTGGTAGCATGAAAGCACCTATAGATAATGCATAAATCAATGAGCATGGCTATGGCTCAATAAAACTTTATTTATAAAAACAAGTGGCCAGCAGGATTTGGCCTGTCAACTGTAGTTTGCTGACCTATACTCTAGCCTAAAACTCCTTGACAGATGAAATATGAACATGTGACTTTGTATTTCTGGTACTAAGCATATTTTCTGGCATAGAGTATGTGCTCAATTACTGTTTATTGAATGAATGAATGAGATTCATTGATAATGGAAGTGAAAATCTCATAAGCATTTACAATGTAATGTGTTTCATGGTGTGATTGAAGTATACATGGGTTCTATGGGAGGTTTGATAGGGAACACAAACTATAGTTGGCTGTGTTTCAGAACATGGATTCTGGAGTTATCATATTCGTATCCCAACTCTGCTGCTTTTTAGTTGTATAAACTTGGCAAGTTATTTACCCTCCTCTCATGTAAAATACAAATAATAAATTATCTATCTCCTAGTGTTATTGGGAAGACTAAATATTGAAATATATTTAAATGCTTAGAATGGAACTTGGCACATAGCAAGGGCTATAAAAAAAGTGTCAGCTTTTATTACCATTGTTAGGATATTATTACTATCATCAGGGGAGTCAGGAAAAGCTTTTGAGGGAATGTTTTAACTGAGCTGAGGTTTGGAGAATGAAAATGAATTAGCTATATTGAGGTGAAGATTCTTCCATATGCTATAGTATCCTAAACACTTTCAACTGAAACCTTACCCATTGCTCAATTCTGTTTCTTCCTCATCCCTGTCCTTTACAACCATCGTTCGCAAACTTGACTGCATATTGGAGTCATTTAGGAAGCTTAAAATATTCTGATGCTCAGACCACTTGAATGAGATATTCTGATTTATTTGGTCTGTAGAGAAGTCTGGTCACCAAACTTTCTTAAAGCTCCCAGGGCATTACTAATGAGCAACCAAGGTTGAGAACCATTGCTTTATAAGAAGCCTTTCTTAAGTAGTTTAATTAGATGTAACAACCCCCCTTTTTAAATCACTATAGTCTTTCATGCCTTAATTATTTCATTTATTACATTTTGCATGTAATTGAGGTTATTTGTGCACTTGTCTGACTAGTACCATCTGTCCAATAGATCACAAGGTTGCTGAGGGCAGAATCTGAAACTCATTTACTGCTGTAATCCCCACAGTGTTTACAATAAGATGCACATAATAAATATTTAGTAAGTTAAAATGACTAGAAGGTAGAAGGAGTGTTTCTTATTAGGGTAATGACAACACGTACTTTTTGTCTAACAGTTTCACTTGGGGAGTTGCTATTTAGAATATCCCTTTGAGCTTTCAATCGGCATGATAATGTTATATCAATTGAGCAACAATTTGAAAAATATGTTTATAAAACTAGTTTTATTGTACGTAGCAGGGTTAAAGTGGAAGGGTAAAGTGATTGGTGATGGTCAGGGTATACTTTCCTCCAAAGAGGAATCCTAGGTGGTTATGAAAGGGATCCCAGACATAGGATTAATCCTGCTACATGAGCACTAAGGAGAAAGATAAAAATCAAGAATACTAATATTATTTAAAAATATCAATAGCAACATCTCTTTACTTATGCTATATTTAAAACTTTCGATTTAAATTCCCAATTAGATTTTAAACTCAAAAAATCCAATATTGTTTTAAAGCATCCTTCCTTATTTGTGAATTTCCAAAATTTCCTTTTCCTATGGCTTTCTAATATCATTCTATTGTGGTCAGAGGACATGCTTTGTATGAGTCAGTCCTTTTAAATGTATCGAGACTTGTCTTACAAACATATGACCTACGCTGGAGAGTGTCATCTATGAACTTGAGAAGAATGCATATTCTACTCTTATTGGGTGGAGTGTTCTACAGATGTCTGTTGGTTTATAGCATTGCTCAAGTCTTCTATTTCCTTGTGGATCTTCCGTCTTGTTCTATTCATTATTCAAAGTGGAGTATCGAAGTTCCTAGCTATTATATTTGAATTGTCTATTTTTCCCTTCAATCCTGTCAGCTTTTGCTTTATGTATTTTGGGGCTCTAATGGTAGGTGTATATGTGTTTATAATTGTTATCTGTTCTTGTTAGAGTGATTCTTTTATCATTATGTAATATCCTGCTTTGTCTCTAGTAACAATTTTTGTGTTAATGTCTATTTGGTCTGATATTACTACATTCACCCCAGTTTTCTTTTAGTTACTATTTGCATGGTCTATCTCTTCTTCAATCCTTTTTCTTTAAAACTACAGACAACCCCCAACTTATGATGGTTTAACTATGATTTTTGGAATTTCAATTGTGCTAAAAGAATACATTCAGTAGAAACCATACTTCAAATTTTGAATTTTGCTCTTTTCCCAACCATAGGCTAATATAAGTTTTCTGAAAATGTTTAAGGTAGATTAGGCTAAGCTATAATGTTAAGAAAGTTAGATATATTAAATGCATTTTTGACTTATGATATTTTCAACTTACCATAATAGGTTTATCTTGCAAGTCAAGAAGCATCTGTATTTGTGTCTTTGAATCTAAAGTATGTCTCTCATAGATTGCAAATGTTTAGATAATGTTTTTTAATCCTACCAATCTCTGCTTTTTAATTGGAGTGTCTAATCCATTTACATTAATATAATTGCTGATAATGTAGGATTTACATCTGCTGTTTTGCCATTTGTTTTCCATATGTCATGCCTTTTGTGTTCCTGTATTCCTTCATTACTGCCATCTTTTTTGCTAAATGGATATTTTCTAGTGAACCATTTATTTCTCTTGTTTATAAGAAAAAAGTAGACTTTCTTTCATAGAGTGGTTTTAGGCTCACAGCAAAACTGAGCAGAAACTATGTGCACTTCCTGTATATTCCATGCTCCCATATACATATAACCTCCCCAACTATCAAAACCCTGTGATATCTTTTCATGGCTTGATAGATCCTTTCTTTTTTATGCTGAATTATATTTTATTTTCTAGATATTCTATAACTTATATATCTATTCATCTACTGAAGGACATCTTGGTTCCTTTAAGTTTTGACAATTGTGAATAAAGCTGCTATAAACATCCATGTGCAGGCTATTGTGTGGACATAAATCTTGAACTCCCTTGGGCAAATACCAAGGAATATGATTGTTGGATCATGTGGTTAGAGTATGTTTAGTTTAAAGAAACTACCAAATTATTTTCCAAAGTGGCTGTCCCATTTTGCACTCCCACAACCAGTGAATGAGAGTTTCTGTTGTTCCACATCTTCACCAGCATTTGGTTTGTCCAGATTTGGAATTTTGGGTATTCTTATAGTTATACACCTATGGCAAATCACTGTTGTTTAAATTTGCAATGTTCTTTGCCAAAGAACTTTGTTACATGGATGAATTTTATAATGCTGAAGTCATCGCTCTTAGCGCACCCATCACCGGAATAGTGTATACTGTACCTGATAGGTAATTTTTTAACCCTCACTCCTCTCCCAACCTGCCACTAATGGACATAGTTTCCAATGTCCATTATACCAGTGATACAGAATCAACCTAAGTGCCCATAAACTGATGAGTATATAAAGAAAATGTGGTGTGCATGTGTGTGTGTATATCTATCTGTCTATCTATCTAACTCTATATATACACTATAGAGTACTACTCTGCCATAAAAAGGAATGAAATGATGTCTTTTGCAGCAACTTGGATGGAACTGAAGATCATTGTCCTAAGTGAAGTATCTCAGGAATGGAAAATCAAATTTTTTAATTGACAAATAATAATTGTACCAACACAAACCACAAAAAAATCCAGGACTTGGAAGAAAAATTCACTAAAGAAATTGAAATATTAAAGAAAAATCTAACCAAACTCCTGGAAGTGAATAATTTATTCAAGGAATTACAAAATACAGTGAAAAGCCTTAAGAACAGAGTAGATCAAACAGAAGAAAGAATCTCAGTGATTGAAGATCACGTCTTTGAATTAAATAAGTCAGTCACAGAGATAGAGCAGAGAAATAAGAGAAAAAAGCAAAGCCTGCAAGAAATGTGAGATTATGTGAAGAGACCTAACATGAGAATCATAGTCATCCCTGAGGGTGAAGAAGAAAATACACAAGGGTTGGATAAGCTATTTCAGGATATAGAAGAGGAAAATTTCTAGGCCTTGCTAAAAATCTAGATATTCAGGTACAAGAAGCTCAAAGGACTCCTAGGAGATTCATTGCAAACAGGAAGACACCATGTCAGAGTCATCAGACTGACCAAAATAACCACCAAACAGGCCCTCCTGTGAGCTGTAAGGCAAAAAAAGCAGGTAACCTACAAAGGAAAACCCATGAGAATAATGGCAGACTTCTCAACTGAGACCTTACAAGCAAGAAGAGACTGGGGCCCCATTCTCACTCTTCTCAAACAGAATAATGCCCAGCCTAGAAACATGTACCCTGCAAAACTAAGTTTTATATACGAAGGAGAAATAAAGATCTTCTCAGACAAGCAAAGACTGAGGGAATTCATCAAGACAAGACCTGCCCTCCATGAAGTACTCAAAACAGTGTTAGATGGATTAGCACAATAAACATTCATGAATGTAAAATCATCCAAAAGCTAAAGGTCAAAGGCCAGATACCACAATAGCTCAAGAAAGAAAACAAAGCAAAAATGTGAACTCAAAAGGATGAACAGAAATATGCCCCATTTATCAATTCTCTCAATAAATGTGAATGGCTTGAACTGCCCACTAACTAGACTTAGGCTGGATGAATGGATAAATACACACAAGCCAAGTATCTGCTGTCTTCAGGAAAGACATCTAACCCACAAGGATGCATTCAGATGCAATAAAAAACCTTCCTAAAAAGAAAAGTCCTGGACCAGACATTTTCACACCTGAATTTTGCCAGATCTACAAAGAAGAACTGGTGCCTATCCTGCAGAAATTATTCCACAACATCTAGTAGGAAGGAATCCTCCCCAACACATTTTATGAAGCCAACATCACTCTGCTACCAAAACTAGAAAAGGAAGCAACAAAAAAAGAAAACCACAGACCAATATCTCTTATGAATATAGATGCAAATATTCTCAAAAAAATCCTAGCAAACTGAATTCAGGTGCTTATCAAAAAAATAATCCATCATAACCAAAGGGGGTTCATTCCAGAGATACAGGGATGGTTCAACATACGCAAATCTATAAACGTAATTCAACACATAAATAGAAGCAAAAACAAAGACCATATAATCCTCTCGATAGATGAAGAAAAAGCATTCAACAAAATTCAACACCCTTTTATGATAAGAACACTTAACAAAATAGGCACAGACAGGACTTACCTAAAAATGATACAAGCCATATATGACATACCCACCGCCAACATCATACTGAATGAGGAAAAATTGAAAGCATTCCCACTTAGAACTGGAACCAGACAAGGTTGCCCTCTATTACCACTTCTATTCAATGTAGTGCTGGAAGTCCTAGCCAGAGCAATCAGACAAGGGCATCCAAATGGGGGCAGAAGAGGTCAAACTATCTCTCTTTGCTGGCGATATCATCTTATATCTAGAAAACTCCAAAGATTCTGCCATGAGACTACTGAAATTGATAAACAAATTCAGCAAAGTCTGAGGTTACAGAACCAACGTACAAAAATCAGTAGCATCCCTATACACCAACAACAGTCAAACTGAGAACCAAATCAAAGACTCAATACCCTTCACAATAGCAACAAACAAAATAAAGTACCTAGGAATATATTTCACTACGGAGGTAAAAGACCTCTACAGGGAGAACAATGAAACACTGAGTAAGGAAATAGCAGAGGACATAAATAGGTGGAAAACCATACCATGCTCATGGGTTGGCAAAATCAACATTGTTAAAATGTCTATGCTACCCAAAGTGATCTACAGATTCAATACATTCCCTATTAAAATACCAAAATCATTTTTCACAGATCTAGAAAAAATAATTCTACGCTTTGAATGGAACCAGAGAAGACCCCATATAGCAAAAGCAATCTTAAGCAAAAGAACAAATTGGGAGGCATCAATTTACCACAGTTCAAGCTATACTACAAGGCTATAGTAACTAAAATAGCATGGTACCGTCACAGGAACAGAGATGTAGACCAATGGAAAAGGAGTGAGAACCCAGATAGAAAACCACCCTCATATAGCCATCTAATCCTTGCCAAAGCAGACAAAAACATACACTAGGGAAAAGAATCCTTATTCAATAAAGGGTGCTGGGAAAACTGGATAGCCACATGTAGAAGACTGAATCAGGATCCACACCCTTCACCTCTCGTAAAAATCAACTCACGCTGGGTTACATATTTAGACCTAAGGAGTGAAACTGTTAGAATCCTGAGGAAAATGTTGGAAATGCTCTTCTAGACATTGGCCTAGGAAAAGAATTTATGAAGAAAACCCCAAAGCAATCACAGCAGCAACAAAAATAAATAAATAGGACCTGATCAAATTAAAAAGCTTCTGCACAGCCAAAGAATCTGTCACAAGAGCAAACAGACAGCCTACAGAATGGGAGAAGATTTTCACGTACTGCAAATCCGATAGAGGGCTGATAACTAGAATGTATTTAGAACTCAGGAAAATCAGCAAGAAAAAATCAAACGACCCTATCAAAAAGTGGGCAAAGGACATGAACAGAAACTATTCAAAAGAAGACAGAATAATGCCCAAGAAACATATGAAAAATGCTCAACATCTCTAATCATCATGGAAATGCAAATCAAAACCACAATGAGATATCACTTACCTCCGGTGAGACTGGCTTCTATCAAAAAGTCCCAAAACAATAAATGTTGGCATGGTTGTGGAGAGATAGGAACACTCATACACTGCTGGTGGGATTGCAAACTAGTACAACCTCTGTGGAAATCAATATGGAGATACCTTAAAGTAATACAAGTAGAACTACCATTTGATCCAGCAATCCCATTACTGGGCATCTACCCAAAAGAACAAAAGACATTCTATAAAAAAAAGACATCTGCACTCGAATGTTTATAGCAGCACAATTCACAATTGCAAAGATGTGGAAACAGCCCAAGTGTCCATCAATATGTGAGTGGATTAATAAAACATGGTATATGTATACCATGGAGTTCTACTCAGCCACAAAAAACAAAGGTGATCTAGCACCTCTTGTATTATCCTGGATAGAGCCGCAACCCATTCTACTAAGTAAAGTATCCCAAGAATGGAAAAATAAGCACCACATGTACTCACCATCAAATTGGTATTAACTGATCAATGCTTAAGTGCGTATATAGTAATAACAGTCATTGTGTGTTGGGCAGATGGGAGGGGGAGGGGGAGGAGGGGATGGGTATATACACCCATAATGGGTGCAGTGTGCACTGTCTGGGGGATGGACAGGCTTGAAGCTCTGACTCAGGTGCGGTAAGGGCAATATACGTAACCTAAACATTTGTATCCCCATAATTTGCTAAAATAAGAAAGAAAAAAACTACATAATACAAGTAATATATATATATTTAAAAATGCATAAAAAAAGAAAACCATGTCTATAGAACTAAAAAAAAGTGTGAAAATGATATCTTACCAAACAGAGAATATAAATCAAATTTGAAGATAGGTCAAAATTGAGATTATATATTCATAGGAATAGGGAAAAAACATATAAAGAAAAATGAACAGAGTCTCAAAAGCCTTTGGGACACCATCAAGCACAGCAATATGTGAATAATATATTAGTATATTATATAATATATATATCCAAAAGGAGAGGGCAGAGAGGTGTAGAAAGAATATATGAAAAAATAAGGGCAAAAACTTCCAAAATTTGATGAAAAACTATCCATATACTCCAAGTAGTATATACTCAGAGATCCCTGCCTAAGAACATCATGATCAACCTGTTGAAATGAAAGATAAATAAAGACTATTTTGTAAAGTATACAAAATTATAGCTAGATAGGTGGAATAAGTTCTAACGTTCTATACTACTGTACGATGGGTATAGTTAACAACAACCTATAGTCTCAGATAGCTAGAAGGAGACTATTGAATGTTTCTGACACACAAAAAATGATAAATGTTTAAGACGATGGATATGCTAATTACATTTTAGTGTTCTGCATTTGGTTGATGTCCATTGCTAGAGAGCTGGTGTTCTCCTTTGGGGGTGTGTTTTTCATTTGATGGTTCATACTTACAGAGTTCTTTCGCTGATTCCTTCCCATTTGGATCAACTATTGCTTCTTACCTTTATATTTTCATTTGGATAATGACACGCCCTGTTTAGTCTCTGAGCCAGTAGGTGGGTGAGATTCAACCACATCCTTTATGATAAATCAGTAGATGCAATAAAAGGATGTGCAGAATGATCTCCCTGTTAGTAGGTGGCACTTGCTGGGAGGAGCAGGCCGCAGTGTTGTTTTGGGGTCCTGTAACTGGCTCTTGTTCCTCTGGAGAGGCACTCTAGTCCCTCAGGTGGTGGGTGGGACCCTGGGACTTCCAGGTGTGTTCTTATTCTCCACATCAGTGGGGGCAGGTTAGGGAGTTA